>VZRN01002384.1:222254-296366 GCA_013397935.1 Dasyornis broadbenti
AAAACAAAAAACCCCAAAAACCAAAAACACTAGATGAACAACAAAATCACAGACAGTATGCTGTTATTTCCAAAGTAAATATTTTACCAAATAGGTTTTTGATACAAGGAACAAGATGTGCAAGGAACAGGATGTGATACATATCCAGTACAACATTTTACACACATTTTAAACATCCTGGCTTTTCCCTTGGTTATATTTAGATAAAGCTTAAATGGCTCCACTAAACGTTGTTTTGCTTTGATTAAAACAGACAACGTTTTGCCCATGTAGGTGACTTTTTGGGGGGGCTTTTTAAAGTATAAGCAATTTTTTCTTGTACATGTTCTGCCATGTAGTAGAATTAGAAAAATGCTTTCATCCTTCATTTCCCCCTATAGAGAGATGAACTAAAAAGTCCAAAGGTACAGATATGCTACTTTTTCTTTCAGTGCCGATGTTCTATTTTGGAATATGTGCTGACCTACTTTCTGTGTTTCCAGAAAGTGAGCTGAAAAATTTTAGCTTAGGCTGCAGACTTGGATTTATTTTTCAGCGTATTTTTGCACATACTTTCACACAGATACGCACATGCACACACATTGGCAAATGTGGGGGTTGATGTACAATAGCAAATCAAGATTGCCGATTTTGGTACAATTTCAAAATAATAGCAGCAGAAACATGCTGCTAGACACCTTCCTTAAAAGGATTTTACAGGAGGATAGTTCCAGTCTAGTGGTGACATTATTTAGAGTTACATCATAAGACAGAAAGTTTTCACTTCCCAGCCTTGAATAAATTTGATACCTAAATAGAAACATCCAAAATTGCTGTGTGAATTGCCGTAAGAATCTCATTATTATATTTTTTATGGTTTCTTCAGCATTGTCTTGGACAGTGGAAGGTAAAACCCCTTTGAATCATTTGCTTTGACTCCATGCGTCTCTTTATACAGCACTCTGACCATCAAGGAAAGTTCAGCCCATTAGTTTGCCATTCCCAATTAAAATAATGGTACATAAAGCTTTAGAATTGTAAGAACAAATTAGGAGAAAACAAGTAATGATGAAGCCCTGCTCCTGCCCTCTGTTTAGGGCAGGAAAACTGTATCAGTCTTGGCAACTCTGTGCTCACATCTGAGCTCTCCCCAGCAGAGTAGCTCCGCTGGTGGAAGAAAATCCTTTTTACTGTATTGTACTTCACTCACAATTACTGTAATGCAGAAGGTCGTGGTGTGGTGTTCCTCTCACCTAACCTGTGTGAGAATTCAAAGGGTAAGCATCTCTTAAGTCTCACTAAAAGGCTGCACTTAAGGAGAAAAGAGAATTTCCCCTCTCCTCAGATAGAAGAGATGAATTCCACCTTGCAGAGATACATCTCTGTCTCTCTGTTAACTACATATGGGGTTTAGACTTAGGCAACTTAATCTTTGAGTGTCTGTAGCTGGGTGAGGGAAATGCAATCTCTTTTCTTTGTATATACCACAGTGTACAATGTTCCCTGCACAATGTTCTGCAGGGAAAGGCAAGACTATAAAGGAGGCCTCAAAATATCATGAATGATAGATCTGAATCTTCCTAAGACTGACAGACATCTTACTTCTCTGGAAAGTATTATGGCCTCCTTAAGCTAAGCTATGGATATGTTGTATTTGGCATTTGAATTACTACTTCTCTTCTTTAAATTTACATTATATACTTTAAAGAGTATATACAGTACTTTTAAAAAATCTGTCTCTCAAATCTTCATTTATAGTTGATAATTGAGATGAGTTTTAGCTCTGTGTGAGAGTTAAGAATCCTATAGTTTCAAAGCTTTTTAGTATTTTTTTTAAGCATTTGGATGATGTAAAATTTTCACTTGATAAGTATGACTCTGCCATCCTACTGTTTTGCAGGGTGTCTAAAATTGGCAGGATATTAGTTAATAATCAAGTTGAATCAGTATTACAGCCTGATAGTCATATGTGAATTGCCTAGTTAAGTGCTCATGGTAGAGGAAAATATTTTTTTAATGCTGTTAAGTGGAAGATAACTGGGCATAGATAGACAGTTTGCAAATACAAAACTGTTCAGGGTAGTAATTTGAAGGAAAGCCAAGGGGCAATTTAAGAAGCTTCTTCCGCTTGGCTGTCAGTGTGATGCTACAATATTGTGTAACCAAAATATTGTATCCAGTGCCTTAATGTTTCCACTTAATGAAGAGGTGTAAATAAGGCAGAGAGTTCAAAAAAGAGGTCTCTGGAATTTTTGAAGGTCCAGAGAGAAAGAAAAGAAAAAAGTTTTGTAATGTGAGGGCTCAAGGGTTCACTTTTGTAAATTTATAGAACAGAATTTTGCACAATAAGTTGATCATCCTCTAAAAATTCTTGTATTTTAAAAAGCCATCTCAAAGCAAGGAATTTCTCAGCTTTATAAATAAAGGCACCTGAATGTTGAAGCTGAACTAGCTTCATCCAAACCCAGTTTTTCTCCCAAGGAAATACTAACATTCAAATAGATGAGTTGTAGCATCTTCTATCAAAGAAGGAGGGATAATCCTTTCATTGTGCAACAGGCGCTCCCAAAAGCTAACTTTAACCTTGCCACTATTCAGTATAGTTGGTGAAGAGGCAAAGGTTGTTCCCAGCCTTGAATCAATGGCTCGTTCCATGGGCTGTAAAACAGGGAAGGGAGAATAGGCTCTCAGGCTGAAATTAGGCTTTGTGATTTAATTCCTGTGAGTCCCCAGCACTTTCCAAAAGCCTGTCCTTAGCTAGCAGGAAAACTCTACAGCCTCCTGTATGTAGTTGGTCAAACCTTCATTTACACTGATCTCTTGGGTTTTGTGTTTCTGTGCTGTATTATTCCCCATGCAAGATGTGTCCTGCTTGTTAGACTTGAGAAGCAAATCTGGGAATCTCATTTCTACTGAAGTGTGATCTGAACTTCACCCATTTCTTCATATGCTTCCATTCTGTGTAGAATGCAAGGGAATCTCAGATTGTTTAGGTCCCATTGGACCCTCTATTATATTTCACCCTCTCCAAAATTGTTCATTACGTTTGCACACTATGCTGAAAGAGCTGTTTCCCCAATACTTGCTATTTGGAGTCAAGATTTGGAAAGACAGCCCCCAAATAATTCTCTCCACCTAAGAAAGATAGAAATTATATGACCAGCAGTGCAAAGTGCTATGAATAGGTCTGACCCTTGCTCTAGTACTTTCTCACTCCCATAGCTGAAATATGTTCTCAATGCAGAGTCACTTTGTCAGCTAAATTTTTAGTGCTAACTTGACAGTAGTGCTTAACTACAGAAAGGTAAGGGTAGTGATTCCTGACTGAAGGACTTATCTTACTGATATATGTCTCCCTGAAAAGAATTAGTTTCTGTATTGTTACCACTTTTTATTGGATGTTTGCATAATTGCAGAAGTCTTCAATAATGTATTTGCCTGTTCTAGAGACTGTAATAACTTGACTTCCCAGAGATAAGCCAGATCATGGTGTTCTATGCTATCACAGGCATTAGTTCTTCAAATTCCTCTTGAAACTAATATGAAATGTCAGGAAATCATTGTTTATCCAGGCTATATGTTTGAGTATCTTTGAATCTGGATTAATTTCAGGATTATTATCCTAAATCTAAAAGCCCTAATTAGCCAACAGTCCAGCTGAAAAATTTATTGCTCCTTGATATTTGGCCGCTCATCTTAATTTCAGGGTTATAAAGCCTGGACCTGAACCTGGAAGAAGCATGATGATAGTGGTGTTTCATGCACCTCCCTGGTCTGTGGAATGAATTACTGGAAAAGTTCAGTGAGAGTTTCACTAAATTTTGGGAGCGGTTCAGGATTTATCTTTCTTGGCAAGCTTTTTTTCTCTCTAACTAAGCTCTTAATTGAGTTTGTGTGAGACAAATTCCCTGTTTCTGAAGCACTGTATAAAGATAACAGTAGAAGACATTAAGGAGTGAAGGATGTTTCCTTTTCTTGAGAGCACTGTTACATGTGTGGATTAATGTTCACAGTCAGTGGGCAAACAGTTGTCTCAAAATAAGTACTTACTACAGTGAGTGTCTGACTTAAACTAGGTTATTGCGCAGTTTCATTTTACACTAATGCTGTGTTTTTCTCAGTTGTTTTCATTTGTGTTACTACTCAATATAAGGTGGTGTTGACTTAGTTTAAAATTAACCAGTTGCACAGCTGACATTCAGAAAAATAACTCTCCTTTTCTATTCTGTTGTTGCAAGAGTGATCTTTGTTTCTGATTTCCATTGCATACAATAGTATGTGCGTATGTATATATGTATATTTGGTGTTTATCTGGAAAGCCTTGGGCCACTGCGGCACTTTGAGCCACACAACCCCTGAGGGAGCATCTGTTAAGGACATGATCTTACCATTTTGACTGTATTAGGGGGCTTGCAAAGCGGACACAACTATCCTCTTCTGCTAATACTGTTTTGAATGCATTCACTGTTATTCTTGCAAATTAATTGTCAAATTAGTCTAAATTGTAGCTATCTCAGGCCTGTAGAGTCACAAATAATCCCATTCAAATTTTAAAATGTTTTACTAATTTTTTTCTTGTTCTGCTTGTATTAATTGTAACTGTGTCCACTGAGGGTCTTAATATGAATCTTAATGGAGAAAGTGAATAATCAGTATACATATGTACCTTTTTATTGGCCGCATTAAATATCTATATATTTACATATAAAATGCACAGGTGCACTCCCTTTAATCTAACATTGCCATACAGGCTGTATAAATTATGTCATATTTATAGCAGGGTGATAGAACACGATGTTTTCCAGTCCTGTCTAGGAACAGTATGTCATGATTTGGAAACCATCTTGTCATGCAGCCTAAAGATTCTTTAAGAAGTTGGAGGAAAATAATCCGTAAAATTGTGAGTTTTAATGTCAATATTTAAAAACGTGATGCACTTTTGTTATGTTCTCATACATCTCTAGGAAACAAGGTGAATATGGGTACCTTAAAATGTCTCTGATTTCAAGTAAGTCTCTACAGCGTCTTGTTAGTCTTCTTTTCATGTTTTGTGAATTTTTCTCTCTTTTTCAGTCTTTCAGCACTTGGAATTTTTCACTTACCCTAAAGCTTGCTTTAGGGGTCAGCCCCTGCTTGTGCTTGCCAAGCAGTGCTCACCGTTGCTCTGTGGCAACACTGTGTCAGTTAACTTGCCGTTGGCCACTGCTTCCTGTGGTTTGGAGACCCTGAGTTTCCTCACATCCTTTCCGTTTCTCAATTCTTTTCACATATGTACTGGTTGTCATTTTTTATCTCTGAGTATGGTGAGTTGGGGGGTAAAATTTACATGTACTCTCCGAGTAGCTGTTCCATTCCTTGCTTTTTCTCTTTCTTTCCGTGACACTGTAAGAGAAGCTCCATTCTGCTTCTAAATCCACATTTATGAACTTGTGTAGAGGAACTTTCCCTCAGCCATTCTCATTTTGCCCAGGCAATACTTTGCCTAGTGTAGATGGGAGAAGGAAAAGGGGAGAAGAAAGGCACAGAGAGAGAGGGAGTAAGCCAGTGCACAAAAAATGCTTATAACAGATGTATCCTACTGTAGTGCAGTGTTAGGTGCAATAAGAGGTCCTTATTAATACTGTTCAAATGCAAAATAAGTACTTATAATAAAAGGATTGAAGTTTAATATTGTACAATTAAACATGGACAAATGTTCAACTGTGGGATTTTTGTTTCTGTCACTGGAAGTTTTAAAGATCATTTACACATCCTGCTTTAGAGTGCTGTAGCAGTGTCACAGAGATTCTTGTATACTGCTGACTCCTGTAGCAAAAGCTGAAACTCATGTTGGGGTTGTGTGTCACTCAGACATGTACAGTTATTTAGGATGTGTTCTGGTGTTTCTAGAGCTCTTGCCTCAGGTGAAGTGCCTTAATTTTCATATTGATTACTCTTGCAATTGGAATGATGATCCTCTCTAAGAAGTACTTTCAAGTTCTAAACAGGGTGATTTTTTTCCTCTATATCTGTAACACTGTTTTTTTACAGAAGGTGAAATGCTGTTATAATCCACACATATGTGCTAACAAAATTTATTTTATGTAGAACACTGAACACTCAGAAGTGGTTTAAAATAGAAAATTGTCTCTGAAATCTGTAACCTTCATAATCATAGTTTGCTCACAGTATTCACTTTCAACATGGGATGCAAGAGGAAAACCATGTGCCATGTTTATTTGGGACTAATACGACTTCTTACTAAGTACAATTCCTGCAGAGCCTCTGGTTTTTCTCCTACCACTGTGCCCAGAGCATAGGCTTAATGTCCCAAATTGCAGTGGAATAGTATCAAGCATGATTTTGTGATTGCAAGTGTTACTGTTGTGCAGATTCTGGCAAGTTCCACCCTCAACCTTTGATCTTTGGAGGATGTCCAGCCTCTGCCACTTGGGCAAAGCCCAGTGTGTCAACAGCTCTGAGGCCATCTGTGAGGAGCCCGGTTGGCTAGCTGGGTTCCTGTGCTGTGCCTCTACACTGTACCCTGCCAGAAAATGCCTGTTTCCTGGGTTTGCACTGCTTTTCTTTTGGAGAAGGATTGACTTTCAAGTCCTCAGAAAAATAAGGCTGCAACAGCTATCATATAATGGGAACATCAGCGTGAAGTGAAATTATTACAAATGGACATTAGCATATGAATTGTTCTGCCTATGATATGCTGTGATATAAATCAGCTTTCTGTTTTAATAGGGGAAGTGCACATTATAGATCAAACAGTAAAGGACTAATAGTATCTTAGAATCAGATTACAGCTTTAACTATATATTTTGTTTGTTGTTAGCAAGCAAGAATATGACTTCAAAGTAAAGGTGCTCATCTTCTTTCAGCTGAAGGACAATGAATTTGAAACACTCGACCAAATCTCTTATCAATATTCATCTATTAAAATCAACATTCCAGCATAGAAAGCAACTCTGTAGAAGCTCTGTTCTTTTCTTCATGTTTTATCTGTTAGTATTTGAGAATTTGAATAGTTGTCTGGGCTGAAAGCCTACTCCTCTTTTCTGTGATTATAATTCAATGTTAAGTTATATATCACAAATTAAAACTGTAACTATAGTGCATGATATGACTAACATCTAATACTCTTATTTAGCTCCTCGAAGGTCAGGTGTAGCCTGGCAACTAAGTCCTATTTGCACAATTCTGTGAGTCAATGTTTGCTACAGGGTAGAAATTAATATGAACCTAAAATGATCTCTTTGCTGTCTTTAAGACTGTGACCATGACTGATTATTTGCTGACCTTTTCCTCTTATACTCATTTCTGAAAAATGATGCTTGACTGAAGGGAGGTTTTTTGGATGCTAAGGCTGTAGCTCATCCAGACTCTGCTTGTAACAGCATTAAACTGGAAGAAATAGGTTAATTCAAGCAGAGAACATGTCAGATGTTCACATCCTATGGACTAAGACAACCAGGATCTTCCAGAAAATTAAACAAATAATTTTTTGATCAACAGTTGGAGGATTTGAACAGCTGTATATTTCCCTCATTCCTTATTTTTTGATACCCAGTTTTCGCTTCCTTTGTTGTTTAGCTTTAGCTAAAAGAAGCTCCATGGGCCACAAGCAAGAAGGATGAGGTTTGGTTGATTAAACTGTGCTGGTTTAAAATGTTAGTAAAGCTCAAACTTTCCCTTCCTGCCGTTGCAGTTCCTCCAACAGATATGGCTTAGAGGCCTCTTTCTCCCTTGAGGTACCATTCTATTCTGGTGTGTGTAGCATGGTAGGAAGGGCCATGAATCCATGTACACTGATAGGGAAGTCACTTTACCAAACTAGACAGGAACTCGTTGTAGAGATCATTTTCCTTTTCCATAATACAGATTTTCTGAGCCAGCCTGCACAAGGTGACACACTGAGAACACTTTTTAGAAAACCTTTTCTTGCTTCTGCTGTTGAAGCAGAATTATTTCCTCAGCTGAAAATGAGAATGGCAGTTCTAATGCAGTCATAATAACAATTGGCTTACTGCATGTGAAATATAACAAGATTTGCTGCTGTATTATTAAAAAAAAAAAAGCTAACAATATTTTCGCCTGTGAGAAAACTTTTTTTTTTATTATTTCTGCAGTACAGAGTACCATCCAAATACAAATCAAACATCAGTTACCTTTAGCACTTATTTACTAAACTTCAATCAAAATAATTAGTAGTAGAAACTGCAGATACAATTGGGAAGTCTGCTGGAGGCAAGGAGTAAGATGTTCTATTTAGCCTTTGACAGTAATGGATAAACCAAATGGTTATTATACTGACCTTTTAAAATCAAAAGAAAATATTGAACTGCATCAAACCTACCAGAGAAACCTGAACCCTTATCAGCCTTTGCCAGCCTGAAAATACAGCCAAATTATGATTCCTGGTATTTGTTTTTAATAATTTGAGCAGTTTCATTATTCAGTTCTGAATGTAGCACAGTGATTACTTTCCTGTGATAATCTCTTCTGAAGGATCTTGTGTAAACCTTTGACAGGATAAGTAATAGAGTTAAGCTACTAAAATGATACTTAGACATCTCATTCTCAACAACTTTCAGTCACCACCAGAACCCTCAGTTTCTGTTTTACCATTGCATATCCCTTTGCTTTACCTGCTTAGGATTTTCAGTTTTCAGAATGTGTCTTTGCCTGTCTTGATTTTCAGTTCTGAATGAATTTTCAAAGTATGTACTCTAGAGCAGATGCTATAAAAGGCAACTTGAAAGCCCTCAGGGTTAAACTGTTCTTAGATTCCTGTGTCCTATTGCTGGACCAGGGGTTTGTGCCCTTGACAGATTTTCCCCATCCTAAAAGAGTATGAGCACTACACACATTTGAGTGTCCCAGCAGCCACTTCTATTGGAAATGTTCCACTTGGCATGAATATTCATTGGGCTGGAGAAGGTAAGAGTGTATAGTGCAGCAATTGTATCACTCAGTGAGAATATGGGACACTCACTTTCAAGTCACTCTTCTAATCAATGTTTAATTATTTATATGTGTTGGAGTTTTTTAAGCAGGAAAAATTAAGAGCTGTTTTCAGACTATGCTGTAGGCTGATACTTAGGTCACTTACTGAAGAGGCTGAAATTTTATTTAAAGCTCCTATCAAATTCCAGTTTACAGCTCCTCAAAAGTTAATTCCTGCATTTTTATTTCTCAGTCTTCACACCTGGTTCAAATATATTTATTTGCTCAGATTTAAGCATTTTCTGTTGTTTTGAAAAGCATTTGATGAATTTACTTTGGTTTAGTTGGGCTATTAGGAATGGACTGAATATTTTTAAGCTGGTTTTATCAAAACTAAAAAAGCAAATGGAGTTGGAAGAGAAGGGGAAGCAGGGAAAACTTCTTGGACTTATTTTTTGTCGGTTTTTTATTTAACTGGGAAAAACACGGTGAGAGCCACAGATGCTACAGGTTTGAAGGACATGGATTAAGTATTTTGGTCTTTAATGATGAAGACTGGTGTGTAGAGAAATTTTTAAAATGTAACAGCAATTTAGACACACAATTCCCTTTGATTATAACCTAATTCTCACCACCTAACCTCTTTCAGAATCCGGTGGAATTTTCAAAAGCTTATTTCCACATGTAGAAAGAGCTCATGATCCTTAGAATACTCAGCAAGATCAGAAATAGTCAGTTTGCCAGAGCCATTTAATGTTCATTTGGTTTAAGTTATCAGTTTGTTCTGAGTGCAGGGTATGATTTCTGAGTCCAGTGTATTGAAGATTGGATCCTTACATTGCTAAATTCAACTTTCAGCCCAATGCAATGTAATTCCCAGAAGAACAAGACAGAATCTAGCAGACTATTTGCACCCTGCATTTCTAACACAATAAAATACTTTAAAAGCTATACACATTATATATATGTATATAAAATATCCCCTCTTCCCTTCCAAATCATGTAGATGAACCATTTACTTTTTGTCAGTAATAACAAAGGTTGTAGTGAATTCCACACAAAAACTGTATTTGGAACAGCCAACCAATCATACAGTGTACCCTATCTTTAGGAAAGTAATTAAAGCATTCATTATTTAAGTGTTTTAAAAGAATTGGAGAAATCAAGTTCTATCTTCTGGTGTTAAAATCACTTTTCCCTAGGTATCCATAGTTGAAACATTATTTACTCTCACTTTGAATTACCACTCTGCTTATTCACTTTGCCATGTTAAGTGCTTTTTTTTTAACAGCAAAATGCACATAGTGGGAAAATTTGTTAGTTTTAATTTACGAATTCATTTTTCCTCATTTAGGATAGAATTAAATAAGAAAATTGGCAGGTTAATAGAAAATATTTGAATTTGTCTCTTCTTCTTTCTGAACATTTGAGAAAAGAAGATCATATCCTTGGAAGGCTCAAAAGATTTCATTGGGATAACTGGAAAAAAACAAGGAAAGTATCTGGAGTTTTAGTTAAATGGCGAATTTACAGACCCTCTTTGTTATACATGTATTTAAATGTCTTATTTTTACTAGTCAGCAGTTGCATAGAGAGAGAAATCAGTCACACCATCACATTTTTGATTTCTTCAGTAGGAAATAACATTATTGCTCCTTGAGGAAAGAAGCCCCAAACTGATAGTTGTGTCCATAAAACCCTTTGTGATTTGGGCTGTTTGGCAATCTTTAAGATGTACTTTTGTGAAACGACAGGACTCAAAATGCAAACATACTGCTTGGTTAGTGCCTTTCCCCAGAGAGGTTCCTAGGCTGGCATCTGGAGTTTGGTGGTTTGGTTGGTTGTTGTTTTGTCATTGTTTGTTTGTTTTGTTTTGTGTGTGTGTGTGTTATTTTTGTTTGTTGGTGGGGTTTGGGGGGTTTGTTTTGTTTGTTTTTCTCTCATACTGTTTTCTTTTTGTAAGGTTTAAGCAGCATCTGTTTAACTTGCCACATTAATGAACTATTAATGAACTGATCTGAAATGCTGTGGGTATCATATAAACCATACTCACCTTAGACAGTGCCTCATGTTAAGTTGTATTGCCCACTTTGCAGCGACTGTGCTGCTGAGCTCAGGTTTGTTGAACTTCCTAATTACCTCAACACTTTGAAACAAATTATTTCAGCCTGTCTCCTCCCTGTGCAGTTTCACTGATGCAAGGAGGGGCGATGCAGTAACCCTACACCTGTCCCAGCACACGCCTATCAACCTGCTCAACTTCCTCAACGAGGGAGTTGAGCATGAGAACATCCGAGATTGCTCGGGTCTGTAACCACTGGTCCGGATGCTTCTGGGTGTTGAGACTGGCTTTGCACTGGGGTGGCTTTAACACTTAATGCTCCATGATGGCACTTGATGACAGCAGCCTGTACTCCAGGAATAAGAGTAAACTGAATCCCCATCAGACTCATTTTAAATCAACAAGATGGAGAAGCCTGCCACCAGACATCCTGCTAGAAAATGATTTTAAAGGAAAGTTTCAAAAAAATATTAAGAATATAGACCCTATACACCCAAGGCGCACTAAGAAAAGACCGTCTATATTTTCAGGTAGGAAATGCTATTTTAGTAGTGTGTTAGGGCAGTATCTTTTAACCTTTTTGGTAATTGAAGGATTCAGCAGTTGAATAGTCAGAACTTATTCTGTTTTAAAACCTGAGACAGTTTTCATTGATAGATTTAATCAAATACTATTTATGTTAAATTATGTCAACTATTAGAGTTAAAATGATAGAACCAAAAAGAAAGTCTTCATGGTTTTGATTTCATGTTGCTTGCTTGAGGGGATTTTTTTAATGCTTAGCATTTAAAGAAAGCCAGTTGTTTCTCTAGAGCTTTAAAATGCATTTTGCTTAACCCCACTTAACAAGTAATGCAGTCAACAGTTGCAGTGTAAGAATCTCTCTTGGTGCTCTAATTGCTGCTTTATCTCATTGCTTTTCTGGAGGAGAGTTGTTTGGGGAGTTCTTCAGTCTAGCAGATTTTTTTGTGTGTGTAGCCAGAAATTAACATCACTAAATAATCAAATGCATGCTTTGAATTCCTGGTTTGAACTGGAGCCTGTAATGTCAGGAGTTAATAATCTAGTTTAACTCTCTAGTCGTTAAGAGGTAGGAACAAGATGTGAGTGTATTTCAGTCAAGCTAATGGCAAGTCTGGAATATTTTGTTGTGTTGTGCTTTTAAATTATTTTAAATGTGCCTAAAAATAGACAACAGATTAGCACGAGGACAAAGGATTTGTTGGAAAACAATCAGGTCATCTTTACGAAGAGGACTTAAAAGGTTGTAGGGGGGAAAAATCAATACCAGCTCATCCCTGCTGAAACTGAAAATGCATTTCTGTGAGGCAATCAGAGAAAATTAAATCCTTTATAGAAACAAAACTTCTTTAAATTGAAATATCTCCCTTTCCAGATGAAAACTAGGATTTTCACATTTCTTGGGGGAATTAGTACAATCATACAGATTTTTGAAGAGTAGTGAACTATATAAAATTATTTAAATATTAATTTTATATTCCTTAGTGACAGCTAAGCTTACATGGGTACTTTTTCAAGATCTGAAACACTGGTGAAGGAATGGGACTGCAATGTTAAAAGATAACACAGGGCAGCATTGTTTGTATGGAATTTAGATCCGCTACTGTACCTTTGTTGAGGTAGTTGAAATATTTCAACACCTTAGGAAATAAAGCTTTTTCCTTCCTTCCTATTCTACTTCCCTAGCTTAAAAAACTACAAAAAAAACCTTAGCCGATCTCAAGTCAGGTGACTCAGACATGCCCAAGGCTCCTGGGCTTCCCAGTGCCTGAACTGGCTTCCTGAGGTGATGTGGTCTGTTGGTGACTCTCCAATCACATTAATTGGGACAGGATAGACCCTCTGTATTTTACCTGCCTTTATATCTTATCTGTATCTCAGTTGCCACTTTTTATCTTTTACTTACCATTTCTGCTCCCTAATTCCTCTAGGTTTGTGCAGTTTTTTTCTCCTGTAACTTTTCAGGTTTTTTCCCGAAAATACATTTTTGTTAGGAAAAAACATATTAAATATTAGCCTTGTGTTTGGTCTTCAAAACCCATACTCTGTTGTGCCTACCTAGATTTCACCTTTATTCTGTGATTTTTTTTTTTTTTTAATTTTTTTTTTTAATGCAGCTTTTTCTCTCTACCCTTTTTCCACCCTCCCAAATTACCACATTAGCAGTAATACTCCATTCTTTGTGCTGTGTCAGATATGAGCACTTTAATGCAGTTTGTGTGTCTGGAACACTGCCATTATGCTTATGAAATCCACTGCAGATGTGTTACTGTACACTCAAGGGCACTTAACTCAAAGGTAATGCAAATTGATTCCTATAAGCAATTGATGGAGCATGATGGAAAGATGGGTGTAGCCTTTCATTTGGTAGGTCAGCAGTATACACAGGAGAAGCTTTACTTGATTTGCTTTTGAAAACAGGTTAACAAAGTAAGCTTGAAGTCCTCTAGACCATTGTCTTTCATGCTGTAAGTGTAGGTTAGAATGGAAACAGCTGTATCACACAATCAGGGAATGGTGTGTTGGCAGGGGCTTCTAAAATCCATGCAGTAGAACCACCCTGCTGTGAGCAAGGATGTGCTCCTCTATTACCAGGTTGCTCAAAGCCCCATCCAACGTGACCTTCAACACTTGAGATGGATAGACAGATAGATATTAAATATAAATAAATAGAACAGACTTGCTCTGCAGTCTTTTGCTGAAGCCATTTAAAGACTGTTGTAATTCCTACTTCCTTGTTTCAGCCTAGTCATCTATTAATACAAGTATTTTAAATCTATATCATTTTGACTCTTCCACATTCTTCTAATCCCTGTATCTCTGCTAAGTCTTTTATAACACCATTAGCTTGTCTTGCGTATAGGACATTGTTGCGATTTAGCCTGAATTCATGGACTTGTTTTCTTTTCTTTTATTCTATCTTACAGAGCTTTACTAATAAAATAGCGAATAGTGACATACCAAGACATCAAGCTGCAAGGAAATACGTCAGTCCATTCATTGGGACTCCTGTTTCAGTCTTGGTGCAGACTCAGGGAGGAATCTTGTGTGAAATAGGCTTGTTTTACAATTTTTTCTTAACTGTGATAGCTAGAAGCTCACTCTTTAAAAATGAAAGCTGAAACCTGAGAAAAGTGAGCTGTCTCTCTGTCCTGCCACCATAAAGTTAGTCATTCATGTATGCCTAGGCAGGACTATCCAACTAGTGGTATCGTTGGGTTACTGTGTTCACTCCCATATGGCAAGGGAAAGACAAAACTGCGTGCTGAGAAACCATGGTATTGCCCAAGGAAAACACTGCATAGAGATACCTTTTTCTTCTTTTACAAAGCACTTCATTTCTTATTGTTCTTTAAAACTGAAATGTTTAGAGCTGCTATATACTTCAGGACTTTGTTAATATCAACTACTGATATATAAATTTTTGTTTTTAACAGTTTCATGGTTATGCTTTAAAAAAATGACAGGCACAAAGGAGCATAATCAACATTATACGGCCATTTATTGTCAATAGAGAGGTTCATCACCTTAATTGGTGGAGTTTGTATAAATCTGCTGATATGCTCTCAGTTCAGCATATGCTCATAGCCATGTCTGAACCTCACTCTGGCAGGACCATGCAAAAATGGACCGTGTCTTGTTTTAACCTGGAGATAAAACCCTCACTTGTTAATGAGAGAAGAAAGAAGTGCATAAAGACAGCGTGGGCAACAAAGGGACCTTAGCAGACCATGCCTTGATAGAGGTACCTAGGAAAAGTAAATGGAACTAACTGAAGCAGCATAAAATTAAAACGGATTAGCTAAATATAATGAAATATGTATGCTGACTTATGTTCAAAAGCACAGTAGCCTGAAGAAAATTAATCTGTATTTTTTCATTTCAATCTAGGGAAGTGTCTAGGGAATTTTTACTCCTGTTGCTTTTTGAAAGAAGGTTACTGATGTTATTGTTGAGTTTTCTCTTTATGCATGGCAAAACCATAAGATTTGGGCTGGTAATGTAGAAAATAGAATAATACAGAAATCACAAAAGTCAAGGTGCTAGAAAAATATAATGGTCAAGTTCTACTTGGAAGCCATTTGTACTGTGAGCTAGGGATGTTTGTTTAAGTAAGTACCATTGAAAATCCACTTCTAGTACTGTTATTAGAGTCTTGTAAGCATTTTTTTCTTTCTCCTTCATCATTTTCATATGCAGATAGTCTGTATTATTGTTGAATGATGCTTGTTCACTGATGTGTCAGTTTGAAGAATGGAAGGTGAGAAAAATACTTGGGGTTTTCTGCTTCTCCCAGGATTAGGTACGCCTCCATTTCATGGCCGGATGCCTGTGCCTCAGGTGTTGCCTTCCCAGCCAAAATAAGCTCTATCTGTTCTGTGTGACAACACATTAGATCTACTTTGGTAAAAGCAGTGTGGTGTTGCTGTGAGTTAAGGCAACGAAGGGCAGTGGTTAACAGTACTTTACAGAGCTATTCAAAGCAAGAATGTAGATTGCTAGTCTGTGATTTTACAACCAAATGGCTAGTGTTTTGTAACAAATTCACTGCTTTTTTTTTTTTCCCCCCAGTGAAAATATTGTCGCAGTTAGAAGTCTTGAGGTACTCTCTCAAAGCATTTCTGGAGTTCAGACCAGCATACAGTCTAGCAAAGTCACTTTCTAAAATAAGTAAGTTGATTTCATGCCTTATTTGCATGTAAATTATAATAATGAAAAATAATAAAGAAAGGGTTTTATGTATATGAAAAATACTTAAAGGTTGTTCAACAGTGACATGAATAAATTGTTTAATTTCTCATGAGTTGTGCAGATAAAACAGCCAATATGTACAACTTACTTTTTACTTTTGACTGGCTGTGTTAATTGGGAAAGACTTGCCAAAATCTAATTACTTTTAATAAGGATGCTTAAAGTAATGGGTACAGTATGTGTCTTGATTCAAATGAGTAATAATGATCTGTGTTTGGTATTTTAATTTGGTGAAGATTTGAATATTCTATCTCCTCTCTGAATAAATTGTGCTGCATGGCAATAATGTTTGCTTGTGATCTGCATATGATAATTGCTGTTCACTTATGGTACCCTTGTGTCACCCAGCACAGTGACATTTGGGAATCTGGCCAGTGATGGTGTTGTATTTTACAAGTATCATCCAGCAAAAGGGAAGGCAAGTCTGACTTGTCCCGAAGTTTTTGTCTTTCCTTCCTGTCTTGAAAAATTGGCTTGGTTTCCCATTAATACTGTTACCAAGACATTCTGCTGACTGAAAATGCAGGAGGAGGGAGGGGTAATATTTTTTATTTGCTGTTCATATTGTAAGCTGGCGTTAGTTCTGTGTTACTGGTTTTTATTGAGCCTTATGTTAGAATATGCCATTGGTGCATTGCTGATTGTGTGTCTACCCATTCATCTGGGAGAGTGGCTACTGCTTTATTAATAGATTGAAAATTGATAATGTCTTGCTTTGATCTGGCCCTCTGCATTTTTGTGGTCTTGTACATATTTATACATGTATTACTTAATGCACTCTTCAGCATTTAGTTCTTGCATCTTTCTATTAAAGTGACATTTTCTTCAGAAAGGATGAGTTGATGATTCAGAGAAAAGCTCTGGATTCTGCATGAAGACTGATGTAATAGAGGCATGTTGTCAGACTTGTTCTCTTCTTGGGTTCACTGGTATTTTATGGAGTGGGGAGAATGATTTCCAATGTTCTTGTAAGCAAGTGATGAAGATGCTGCCTCATCTTTAAGTTGTATTTGGGACTTAAAGGAGGTTCTCTATGCCCATTGGATAGTAACTTGAACATGAAAATGAGGGAGAAGATAGGGAGGAAGGTGAGGTTAAGATAAGGTAGGCATCTTCTGCTATTATGGCTTGGATTTTTGGTTTTTGATTTGTTGTTTGTTTAAAAACTGTTCAGTTGTCTCCTAGATTTAAATTGCCACCTTCAGTTTTTATAGATATTAAGACTCCTCTTTAAAGCAAAGACTCCTGTGTTCAAGTGAACCAACCCCATTGTATTACGCAGTAATATACCTCAAATCTTAAACATCTACGGGTTTGTAGACTTCATTGTGCTGAAAGATCTTGTGAAGCAATTACATCACTTGCATCCTGATTTCCGCACAGATTTCTCTGTGTGCTGCCTTAGAAATAGCATGTGAAAAAAGAATCTGGTTTAGTAACATGGTTTGCCAGTTTCAGTAACATGATTTGCCAGTTTCACCCTTTGGCTCTCTGCTATGTCCTTTCTAGGGGATAATGACTAAAGTGTAGAGGAAAATCTTAAAACTTGTGCTGAATGCTCACCTTCTGGGAAATAAAACAGTTTTCGGGTTTTGATATGTTTATATGATTTTCAGGAAGAAGCATTGAACTGATATTCAACACTGGCTGTATCTCAAAGTGTATCAATATAAAATGTATCAAATTTTAAAACAGAAGTCAGAGTTCTAAGAAATGTTAGCAAAATAGGAAACAGACAAAAATATTTAAAAATATTTAAGAGCAAGTCAGTCACTCTTTATATCAAATGGTAGTAGCCTTAACTACATTTCATGTGCAATCAATCCATGAGGGTTTGTTGACATTATTTCTAACTAAATCTTTCTTTGACTATCAAGATGCAATAGAACTTTTTATTCTCTTCATCAGATTTAAGATACACTGTCAACAGTGCAATCACCATAAAAATATGCCCGTCTTGGGCCCATGGAGATATATTTTTGTACTAATGGATTGGACAGATTGACAACAAATTTTTTCATAGTATTGTGAAACATATTTTAATACATGGAAGACAGACATTACTTTTAAAGTCTTACAGTAGTGTATCTACAGTAATGAAAAGCTTATCAACCAAGTAAAATTTTTAAAAATAATTATACTTAAAGGTTGTCATCATGGCTTTGATTTGGCCTTCTGGCTGATATTCTGTTCCTCTCCTGAAGAGCAATCTTCACATAAGCAAGTGTAGATAATGACATTGAAGTATGTTCTCCTGGCAATCTAATGGGTCTATGGACTGCATACAAATCACTCAAAATATATTTCTTCTACAATGTTTGTTTAATTTTAGATACTTTTGTACACTTGTTGGGTGCATTTGGCAGGTAACTACCAGTTACTTATACTTTACACATTTACACATTTAATTGGAGCATACTGTATCCATGTTAAATCACCTGATAATCTTGGAATCTGTGAAATTAAGAATTGCAATTTTTTCTTAATTTTCATTTTTTTGCTATCTTACTGTACCTGAAGTTGAACTACAACAGCAAGTTTAGGATTTTCTGAAAATACTTGCCTAATTTCAAGAAGTATTTTAAAAAGTCAGTATTTTATTAATCTGTCTAGGTTCTAGACTCATCTGAAGATGGGTGTACATAGTAGAATTCATCCTAATTACAAAGGACTACCTAATGAAAACTCATGGAGCACAACTAAAGTGCGTTGGAAGTTTTTTTTTTTACTGCTTCTCATGATAAAAGATGCCCTTATGGATGAAATCCTTGTGGTACTTCTGGTAAACCAGCTCTAAGCAGATCGATGCTGAGTTACTATACTTCATTTTTCATAAAAACCAAATTTAATCAACTGTAGCTCTCATATTAATTTTCTTCGTTGTTATTAATTAAGAGCAGTTATTTAGGAATGTGGCTTTTTATTAATTTTGGGGATTGGATCTCAGATTAGGAACCTGACATGAGTAGGTCATTCTGTGTAATATCTGGTGGTTTTGGGAAATTGAAATGGAAGAGTATTTCACAATGTGATAGCAATTTAAATTCCTCTTCCACTGGATATACTGATATGTAGCTGCTATGCAAAGCTAAAATGCAGTATTATATTTAGAGGTAATGTCAAAGACCCAATAAATGTGTGTTCATGCATTTTAATCATATACTTAAGATGTACTTAAAATTTATTAAAATAAGAAATCTTTTCCATCTATTACTGGAAGATATTTCTGTTTCCAGGAAAAAAATGTCTGTAGTTTTACAATGCATATTCTGTGTGCCACAGTCTCATGGCTCTTCTTACAAGGACCTGCTGTGTAGTGGGCTTTTTATTTATTTAGTTGATTTAGAACTGCCTTGAGGGTATTGATGTGACTTTCTGTGGGGTTTTGCTGTGTCTTTGGAGTTACTGTTTCATGTTGGCTGTAATGGCAACATGCTTTAGTTGTGGAACATGTTAGAGATTATCTATATGCTAAATTTGTTGTGAATTATCTGCTTCAGAGTAAACCTTTTCTGCGGTAATTTATGCTGCAAACAATAAGAAGTCGGCACACTAATTTTTAAGCATAATGTTAACTCTGTGTGTTGGTAAGGCGAGGGACAGTTCACAAGTGCCATCTTTCTATCTGTAATCTCATTTGTCCTGTATTTCCTTCTTTGTTTAGGATCTGTGAGTTAATCAGTCTCTTGCTGGCCTGTCCTCTCCTGTTTTTATGCAAGAGAAATCTCTCTCTAGCAAATTTCCTCAATTTCTTCTGTATTTAGCCTAGATAACTCTGCTAACAATTCTCAGACCCAGTTCAGAAGTTAGCAAGAGCTGAGGAATCGAGAGAGAACTGGATGTTGCCACCAGCATTTAGATAATGTTTTGCTGTACACTTGTAGGCTGCTTAATGGCACCTGGCCTCGTGGCAAGAGAACAGCGCCAGGTATTAATGTGGGCATGGCAGTCATGGTCCAACATGGTTGAATCACCAGTCTGTCCAGCAAGACATAACTTTAATTACCACAGAGGTCATTAAAACTCAGCATCAGTTTGTTCAGTGAGTCACAATAAAGTACTTCTGGTAAGACTTGTTTAGATTTATCATCTAGTTACTGACTCCTCTATAGAAATCATTCAATTATTAAATTTCCACTAGTTGCTGCAGCTTTATTCTGAGGTAAAAAGTCTAATCTGCAGCAGAGGTTTTACAATTACAGAAAGATTCTAGGGTGAAAGAAGGATGACGAGAAAAGCAGAATACCAGACTAAATTAAGCTCACAAGATGGAATTTCAGGGTCTGAAATGCAATTTTCTGCTCAGTGAATTGAGGATAAACAAAACATATGGGTACAAGTCCAATTTTAAATCCATTCTGGAACTAGAAAATCAGCAGTTCTCTCTTTAGAAGCTAGTTATAATGTAATTTAAGTTTAGATTTGTTATACTAAATGTTGTTGGACTCTTAAGTAAGAGTACTGTCACAGTTTTATCTGGTTTCAGCGTTAAGAATGCTTCTGCATAATCTGTTATATTTTTATTCGTGCCACTTGAAAGCCCATCCTAGAAGAGGTCTCAGTGACTGCGTAAACGTCACTCATCAGTAAGAATGATGGTGATAGAGATGGAAAAGACCCAGGTAGACTGCTGCCTTTGCCTCAGTCTTTACCTTCAGGACATTTTCAGGAATGCCAGGCCCCAGTGACCAGTGGGAAGGCCTGAACTAAGGCCTTACCCTTGGTACAGGGATAACAGGTTAGGGAACATTTGAAACGAGCTGGACATCCATGGGACCTGACAGGACGCAACCACAAGTGCTGAGCAAGCTGGCTGGCATCATGGTCCAACCAGTCCTGATGGTCTTGGAAAGCTCATGGCTACTGGGAGAGGTTCCTGAGGACTGGAAGAGACCAAATGTGACTCTTCAGGAAGGGCAAGAAAGAGGATCTGCTAGCTGCTGGCCGGTAATCCTCACCATAATCCCTGGGAAAGTGATGGGGCAAATAATCCTATCAATCTATTTCCAAACATAAGAAAAGTAGATGACCAGCAGTAGTCAGCATGTTTGTATGAAGGGGAAATCATGCTTTATGAACTCAGTAGCCTTCTAAAACAACATAGCCAGATTGGTGGATGATGGAAGATCAAAGGATACAGTTTGTTTCAATTTAAGAAAGGCTTTTGACAGGATCTCTTGTGACATCATCAGAGACAAATTGATGAAATACAAACTCAATGAGCGAACAGTGAGGTATGGTGAAGGCTGAGCTGCCGGGCTGATTGGGCTGTGATTGGAATCATGAAGGCTCATGGGAGGTCAGTCACTAACAGTGTAGCCCAGGGATTGATACTGGAGCCAGCGCTGTTTGACAGGAATCTCTTGAAGCTCAATGAAAGAAAAAGTCCAGTTAATATAATTTTAACACAGTTTTGTTCAATATTTCCCATACTACTTCTACAAGTACTTTGGTTCATTCTTTATTACTGAAATCTTACTAATCTTCTTACTCTGCTTTCCAAGATTATTATAATTGTTTAGGCATTTAGGCGTTTCCTGATTATTTTGATCATTGACAACCTCTCTCACTAAATATTTCCAGAGCATAGAATCTACTTTCTTCTTTCTGTGAAAGATAAATGGTAAAACTGTCAAGCAATAGTATAGGCCTACTTCACTGTGTATTGCCTATAAGCAATGCCCATTGTTGCAGGAGTTGCTGACATCTTTCTTTTCTAAGCTCCCTTGCCTTCTTCCACTCCTGATACTTGCAGAAGGAATAGCAGAAGGAACTTCCATGAGCATTAGCATTGCTCCTTTCTCACAGCAAAGGTCTAGAAGGAACAGATGCAGTAACTTTAACAGATTTATCATCTTATAAAGACAGACTGTCACTATCCATTCTGGCTTTTTTAATCTTGAGGCTCATTTTCTGACCATGCTTCTTGCAATTACAGCTAAAATATATCTGTTCCTGCAGCAGCCAAAGTTTAATAATGGCTCAGCCAGAAAAGTGACTTGGAAGAATGGTCTTACTATAAAATGCAGTGCCTGCTATAGGTGTTTGTAAATGCATTTGAGCAGTTGGGAAAGCTAATATCTGCGTCATGTCTATGCAAAGCATGTGATTTTTTTTAAACAGATTGTGGTTTCTTTTTCAATTTTAGAAGTATTATTTTCCTTTGCTTCTTTACCCCACCTAAACACCCATCAGCCTCCACTGTGTTGACTGTAGTGATCATGTGCCTTTGTGGGGATATTCATAACCTCATTCACAACTGAAAGTAATGAAGGGTCACACTGTAGCCCCAAGACACACACACTACTCAAATCAAACTTCTGCTCCTAACTAGTCCCAGCACAAGGAGATGGAAATTACGGGGGAAAAGGAGAGGATAGAAGAATTTCACAGCTTTTTCAACAGTAGCACTATCTCAGGTTAGCTTAATCAAACAAAAAACACACTCTGGATGAAATCTGTCATATTATCAGATTGGGGAGAAGTATCCTTCTGTTTGTTCTTGGAGGAGTTTCCATTTTATAAAGGATTCTGCCTGTGCTGATGCTACATTTTTAGTTCACTGAATTAGTCAGTAGCTAGTGATGACCTCCCTTGATCTGTGGAAGAGTTCAGGCAAGGTTCGTGCGCTGGAGCCCTGTGTGAGTTGGGAGGATACGGTGTCACTGAGCACCAGGACCCAGCTGAGCATGAGCTCAAGTTCCACACCCAGCACCGCCTGCAGCTACACAGAAAGATTTCAAAGCAGGTGAATCCCAGCTGTTATTTTTTTATGATCATCATTCCCTTTTGAATTAGGTTGCTATAAAAGTTCACTGGATTTTCTCCAGATCTAAGCATCATATTCAAATAAAAGTGTTCTGTCTCAGTGAATTGTTTTCAGTTATATATCCTATATTTTAGATCTCACTTCACAGCTGAGGAGCCAAACCAAAGATGAAAAAGAAAAAAACTATCTTCCTCTTCTGATCTGGTGAAAAAAAAAATAGGAGAGAATGAGGTCTGCTAATTTTAATAAGTTTCAAAAAAATTAGTTTACATTTTCAAAGTGTTTAGTGATGCAGTGGACAAACAAGTACATAGGAGTTTGATACTTAACCAGATTAGACACTTAATAATATACAAAGCAACTGCTAGATGTTTCAGAAGCTAACTGCCTTTGAAAATCTAAGCCGTGGTGACTCAAAATCATTAATCATTTTAAGGGTAGTTAAAGCAACTATAATTACTACTGCCTTTTCTAGGAAACCATTCAATTTAAAATGTGATATCTTTTTGTGCTTTCTTCCTTGTGTACTAAGCCTCAAGTACTTTATTTTTCTTTTAGTTAATAAAAAGCAGATTGTATATTTTGTTTTGTACATTTTTTCGCTAAATTGCAGTTTCCATTCAAGTGTAGGATGCAAGAAACCTTGAGTAACATAACCCTCTTAAACAGGAAGGATGTAATTTACCTTTTTCCAACATAAGCAGGCAGCTGTATTAGACCTCGTATCTCTGGGAGAACCAAGACATTTTTTAGTTTAGCAGGAAGGGATGGACTCTGAAAGATATAAAAGACCCAGTTACAAAGACTGCACATATATTTCACTTGGCCTATGTGAGGACACTTGTGCTTCTGTAGTACAGCAGCAAGCTGGAGGATGCTGGAGTTCTTCTGTTGCCTGTGTCCAGATCAAAGCATTGCTGGTGCAAAACCTTCACCTCAGCAAGAGAGAGCCCTCAAACAAGTGCTCATCAGTTAAAAAGTACTATGTTGAGGGGGGGAAAAAGCAGCAAAGAAAGACTCTCTCTCTGATATTGAGATCTCTCCTGGCACAGATTACTCCAAAAGGTGAAACAAAGCATACTTATACATAGTGTTTTAATTTAAAAAAATTAAAAAAAAAAAAAAAAAAAAATCTTGCTTCCCAGTACTTAAAAAAAAATTACAGAAAAATTTTGCAAGTCAGAACAAGTATTCTTATGTAAGATCAGTGAGATTTTTAAGCCAAATTGTTGTGTGCTATCTAGCCAGCATCTAAACACACTGTTGTGCAAGTTAAGGGTGTTACATGGTAAAGTCGAGATGCTGTGTCTCATCAGTGCTTGTCTAGGAGGGTTATATGGAAAGTAAATTCAAAACTACATAGAACAAGACATATTCCCTTCAACTGCTGATTAGGTTGAGATAGTTTACTGACATCAATTCTTGAAAGAATGAAGAAAATAATTTTGAGTAATAACAGGAGAGCACTAATACAGAAGCTGTAACTGAAGGGTCATCTGCATGTAATGAGGAATGTGAGGGAAATGCAACCATGAGAAACAGAAATTTCACTGTACAATCATATGGCCTGATTTTTCCTGACAGTACCTCACAGCAGTCATTTATGTAAAGTTGCTGTAAAGTAGCCAGTGCCTTGAGTCATGAAGATTTTTGATGACAGCTATTTATGTTTACTTTGGATATTCAGATATATTTTCTATAGGGATGAAGGGCATGGTGACAGCCTAGCTATTAAAAGTATCAAGTGAACTAAGAAGTGTATGTGCATGTCCTGTTTATAACCTACACTCAGGGAAAGAAAAAAGTTTTTTTGGTCTACCACCTGGCATGACTTCATGGGTAATCCTGATTTTTGAAGCATTACATCCTCCCACCTGGAGGTGGGGGAAAAAAAAGTTTTAAAAATTTAAGGAACCTTAGTCATTAAGTCCCTGGTCTAACTGGAGGTAGCACTGATCTGAGCTCCCTGAACTTGAACTTTCTCTTAGCACCTTGGAGTAAAATGAGGAAAAAGCTCTTATACTGTAATGAGCAAGGCTCCAGCTATTCCAAGCCCTTCACTCATAGCAAGGGCTTGAATCCTGCTCTGAAGATGTACAGTTTTGTTTGTGGCAGTGCATGTCTGGGAAGTACATGTCAAGGAAGGAAAACTGATGGCAGTGATGCAAACAAATTGATACTTCATCATTTGAAAAACTGGTAGATAAACTATGGCCATCTAAATCTGATGGTGCTCAGTTTCCCTGTTTCAGCCACGTAATTCTTACGCAGCTGTTGCAAGAAGTAGCATTTTTTGGAATAATTCAGAGTGGGCACTGTATGCTAAAGACCCATCTGAGGAGACTGGAGGTGTTTACATTACAGGGGCACATGTGCCAGCTCAGACCCAAAGCCTGGCTGGTCTGACCCTCTCTCTGATAGAGGGCAGAGCCTGATATCTGATAGGAAGGTGTAAGAGGCAGCAAATGTAGTACAATCTGATCCCATGTCCATCTCATCTTGATCTATAGCAGATGGAAGTTGGTTGAAATCCTTCCAACATGTTTGTTCTCATTTTATGAGAGAAGTAAAGAACTGACTTAACTTCTAAGGCTGATGTTTGTGGTGGATCAAAGGGACATAAGCAGGTTACCTTTCTGCAGAATAATGTAAACACTGAGGTGTGAGTATCCAAACAGGTCAGCCAGAAAGGAAGAAGTGTTAATAATTAAAGATAGAATGAGAGAATGGAAAGGAAAGTTTAAAAAAAGAACAAGTAAGCAAGTAGGCTGTCAGTAGACCATCTTATTTAAAGTCAGGGAAAACTTTAGGAACTGCTCTGGCATAATTAGGAAAAAGAAAATGTATCTGTATATGTATTTGAGATTCAAGAAAACATTTGTGTTAAAAATCATACTCAAGAAGTGCATATATTGAGATAAGATCTGTCTGCGGGATGGATTAGTATTTGAGAACAAATTGGAGCTACTGCATTGAAAATTCCACCTCTTAGTTAGATAAGCAAGGAAAACATCAGACATGTGCAATATGTTACAGGAAAGTGTCTTGTGGAAAATGAGTATTTTGAACATGTTATTCTACAAGAGAGACAAAACTGAGGTGTGTGATACGGTTTGTGTTTGGGTCAGGGGTGCCTAGGTTTTGGCATCAGCTCAGCACTCTGAGTGGGTACACGGACTTCCTTTGTCTGTCTTGCTGTGCTTTCCATCATGTCTCAGGCACCTCTGAAAAGCTGGGAGCTTTTCCTTTTCCAAGGCAGGTTCCCAGCTGGCTGACTCCCACCAGCCTGGGGAAGAAAAGGAAAGGGAAGTTTTCTCCATGGCCCTGGCAGAACAGGGGGAAAGCAGTGCTTGGAATCTCAGGGTGTGTCTGTGAGCACAAGAATGAGGAGAAAAAAGACTGAGAGCTCTCATGATCCCAGCTACAGTAACATGCAGTAATTGTGAGCCATCCCTAGAGACCCTGCAGAAACAAGCAGGTTGCTTTGAACAATGCCATGTAATGAAAGGTGTCCCTGCCCATGGCAGGGGTTTGGAATCGTTGATCTTCAAAGGTCCCATCTAACACAAACATTCCATAGCTCTGTGAATATTTAGCAATGGGCATGCTCCAGCCCTTCCCCTTCCTGGCTCTCACTTCTCTGCCCTCCCACAGAGTTTCCTGGAGGGTAGAAGACATACAACTACATGACAGAAGGGAAGTGGAAGTTTAATACTTACTACGGCCCTAAATTTTTGAGCATTTGGAGGTTCAGTCCATGCATTGTGTAATGAGGAAATATGTGTAATAACTTGAGGAAAAGAGGGACAGCCGCAAAGTCTGGATTCCCTATGTCCTAGACCTGGTACCAATCTCTTAGGAGTAAAATAGCAGATACAAATTGTAATTTGAGTGTGTGGGTGGGATTCAGTTACTTGGTCTCATCTCTGAAACACGCACCCAAAATCAGAGTGACCTTCAGTGGTGGTTTGGAAATTTTCTGCGATGAGGAAGTTCTGACACAGCATGCTAGAATGTTTGGAAAGTATGATATATAACCTTGTCTCTAAAATACAGATATGGGTTTGTTACAAAACTGAGAAGGGAAGAAGTTTATAGGATTCCAGTAATGGAAAGCAGCTTGTTTAGGGATGGTTCCTGGAAACTTAAGGTGAAGAGCAGGAAGAAAATACTGCTCAAGTTATTCTTCATGCCTGCTGATGCTTGTGGGACGTAGGCTGTATTTTGACATGCACAGCAGTATTTCTTGCATCAGTGTTGCCTGAGTCCATGCCCCAGTGCTAGTGGTGCAGATTTCCTAATGGCTTATAGAATGGTGTATTTTTAGCATGTGTATGGTAAATCTGGGCAAACAAAATTTGTTCCTGGCTGGCTGGTGCTTCCAGACACTGTTCAGCTAGGGAGAAACTCAGAGGTGAATGGCAGAGTCCTAAGAGGACATGTCAGTTTGACAGCGCCAAAGAAAAGTCAAGGAAAGGATAATAGTACTTTGAATCTTGAAGGCATAATTCCAACATTAACCAATTAATCATCTTCAAAATGCCTAGTTATCATTTGTTATTTATAGATAAGGCACAAAATCCTTATAACCTATTTAATTACTGTAATGAATTCACTAAACAAGCTGAGGATGAGAGCTGGGTAATGTGTGAATCTATAATATATCTATGAAAATATGTTATTCTATTAAATACCATTTAATAGGTTTCTATTTAAATATTTTATGTAACTGTACCAAAATTTCTTGATGTCCTTGCTCCAGAAAGACAGTCATGTCCTTCATTTCAATGCTGCTATCTTCCATTTTGACACAGTTTATGATGTAAACATCCGTTCCCTATGCATTATTTACTGCTCTTGTTTCTGCCTGTTTTGCTTCCCATCACTAGGTGGCAATAGCTGAACAGTCACTTACAAACAGGAGGCAAAACAAAATGGTGCAGCAAAACTAATGAGACATAAACCAAGAAGGATTTCTATTGCTTTATTTAGAGATTATAATATTAAATGAGATTTTCTTTATGAAATCTTACTTTGTGCGGTGTTTTCTCTCACTCTGTACTTTTAATTTGTACCACAGCAAGATGTTTGTTTTACATTGTTAAACCATGGGACATCATAGTACATAAAATTTGGTTGATTTAGATAACAGTTTTGATCTTCATTTTGGCAGAGAACATTAGTAAAGCTGTGGATCTAATGTAGATGTTATGTCATATCTGCCAGTCTCTGTGAATAGCTCCCATACCTTAGGGTATCTATAGTCATGCTAGACATCTATATTTAGGCACTGGAATACCACTGAACTATGACCAGTATCCATCTGAAAGCTGGAGCAGTCTTTCAAGAGCAGAGCAGAAAGAGGTTCGCAGAGAAGGGAATGTGAAATCATGAATTCAATGCAGCCTATCCCAGGATATGACAATATCCTTTTTGTGTTCCTCTGTTAGGTGTGTTCTGCATTGGAATCAAATAAATCTGGGAATCACTCTGTAGGATCACTTTATTTTGTCCAAGACTGTGTCAAAGCCACAAAGACCCTAATAAACAGCCCTTACTTACTCTTGAGGTGAAAAACTCCAGGCAGCCAAACTTTTATACAAACTGTACCAGTGTGAATCCAGCTTGATTGCATGGAAATCAGAGACATAGATATAATTCAACATACAGTATTATTTGGTTAAAAGGACATGGTATTTTACTCAAATGAAGGAGGAAAAGCTATATGAAACCATAGAAAATAATAATAATACTAATAACAACCATAATAATAAGGCATGTTACAACCTTCAGTAGTTCAGCAGAGCTACTTTTGGCTTTGAGATCTGTGTCCACATCACTGCTTGGAAGACAAAATTTGAATCCATAGTTTATGTTTGCTTTGTTACTGTTTTCATCCTTTGGAGGCTTTCAGCTGCTCTTTGCATTTAGCCTCAGATTCTGAAGAGTTAAGATTGCAAAATCCACATAGGCCCTTTCATACCAAGCTAAAATGAGCCCTAGAAGATTGTGCAAGACTGTGCTATATTCAAATCTTCATGTGCTTTTTTAAGGATTCCTGCAAGCACTGCCGAAAACATAGAGGATTAAACTGCCTGAATGACTGTAATAAACAGTAGTCACTAAAACTGTAAATAAAATTGGTACCCATGCTACTAAATATTAAGAATCTAAAAATCCAGTTCACAAAAGTAATTACGCTAAGTATCGTGTGTATACAGTGAGGAGAAACAGGCTGCTTTGAACAAATAATTGTGCACTTTACCAGAACTCTTTGGAACTTTTGTGTCATGCTGAAGGCACTCACCTCCCAGTGTAGGCATCTGAGCTGGATGCCTCAAGATAGATATTATGAATACCTCCAGCAGTATGTGGTTTTGTTATTCTTTTTCCTTTACTGAGTGAAAGCTTTGGAAGTCTATATTTCAGATGTTTTGCAGTGACAACAGCTGTTCATGCAGCATTCTGCTGAAAAGAAAACTTCTGACCATGCTAATGAGCAGTGTCTCCCAGGTTCTTTTTCCCAACTTTGGGGCATGGAAACTCCACAGCTCCAGGCTTTGTCCAGACAGAGAAGAGTATTAGCCAGGTAACCAAGGTTCCTGGATATGTGTTACCACTGCTCTCACAAAACAATGAGAGAACAGAAGGTGCTCTGTGTTTCACAAATGTAGAGTGTGAGTTACACACAAACACTTTTAGTTTAAACAATGCTTAAACTGTAAGTGATCAGCAGGTACTTCATCATGGTAGATCTATGAAAAGCCTTACATTTTGGATCTATGGTGAAAAAAAAAAAGCTACATTGTTATTGTCAATTCCTATGTAGTAATATTATAAAAAAGAAGCCCACTGTGCTTGTAAATACCTAAGTCTGTAATATGCCTCATCAGACAGTTCACTTTCACTTACAGATTTTGTATGCTTATGCCTGTCTATCTTTTGCAGCCTGGAATATGTAATTAAACTGTAAATATTATCAAGTCAACAAGAATGAAAGTGGAAGCTATATAACTTCAAAATATCTTAGTCTTGTGAGCCTCCCAAAAATAAGTTCAGAACGCTAAAGTAGAGTGCTGATGTCTCTGCCATTTCATTGTGTTATTCCTGTTTTAGGAGCATTTCCAAAATGTGAGTAAAATCATTATATATGGAAGATGTCTCACTTGCAAATTTAGACTGGCAAATATTTAAATTTAATTTAGCATTTAATTAAAAAAAATATTTTATGACTAATTATAGAAATTAGTAAGATTTTAATGATTATACTTTTAATTTTAAAGAAGCTGTTAGAACAAAAGTTAAATTCTGAGGTATTTTTGTTATCGGTGATACTTCTGAAAGCAGAACTGATAATGGAGGAGTATCAAACCTGAAGTAAATCTTAACCACTACCATTCTGTATGAACTCGTTCATATGATGCAAAAAATATAGATTTTAAGAGTGGTGGCATTTTTTTTAATATGTTTTGTCTTAATATATCCATTAAGCTTTTCAGTATTTTAGTACACCATCATACTGTCAGTGGAAGCACACAATAGGTAGACATGTTCTTCAGAAAGAATACTAAATGGTGAGAGCAGTGAGATTCTGCATTAATGTTGTGATGCAATGCTTAAAAAAGACCTACTGTACATGAAATTGAACTACTTTGGCTCCATATCACTTTGGAGAAAGTTAGTTAAAAAGGTGGTAGGGATCTGCCACTCCTAGACAGATAGCTGAATGTAGCTGTAGCCTTTTTATTGTTACTCCACAGGGAAGTGCAAGTAGGCATTAGGTGACACTAACATCCCAGACACAAACTCTACCTATGGTAGTCAAATCCAGGTATCCTTGGATGTGATAGCCCATTTATTTCTTCACCAAATTATCACAAAATCAAGAAAAGATTGTTAGACTGGTTAGACTTGGTAACTGGTGAAGACCAAGTGGCACGAACGTTACTGGATCCTGTTCATACAAGCTGATTCAGAATAAGCAAGGATAGATCTGCAGATTTGAAAATACAAACTTGAGAAATAAAAAGGAACTGGATAGTGACAATTAAGAAAACTGCCCGTGTGGGATGTCTGAAGTTTCTTGAACTTGAAAGCACCAAAACCAACCAACCAACCAACAAATCCTTGAACTTTTCATTCTGTCTGTGAGGGAATCATGAGACCCTCAGGAGCATCCCACAGGGACAATGGGTTACCCATGTCACCTGTATTCTCCTGACAGCAGCAGTACAAAAGTTGAGATGAGTAAGAATATGTGGAGGAATTAAAAGCAAATGGTTAAAACATCCTTGCTCCTTTACAACTTCAAAACAGGAACACCGATTTTAAGGAGTCCAGTGTCCAGTGAGGATGAGAGATGGAGTAAGAATAAGATTTGACCACTAACTATGTGAATGTTTTTGCCCTTAGTTTTCATTTTGCCTTGTAGAAGAACAGAGGTAGGAGGAGTAATACAAACAGAACAAAAAATCAGTTGTGAGGTGGGAAGAAAACTGTTAAAATCTTCAAATTCACATTACAAAAACCAGTTAACTTTCCATTCATTCACTCATCTCCAAGGAAGGGCAGACATATGAAGTTGCAGCTTGGGTAATAAAATTTTTGTTGAACGTATCGAAAGAGAGATTTTGCTCTGTAAATATAAACCACAGATTTTATGGGGGGAACATTATCTGCATCAACAGAGAGGCTGCCTGATGCTCAAGACTTTGACACAAAATTTGGTGGGGGATTGTATTTTAAGGTGTGGATTTAATTTAAAATCGAATAAAATCTAATATAGATTTAGGGAAATACAATACTTGCAAATTAACCTCCTATTTTTATTTTCAACAAGAGAGTTTCAATAAAATGAATATATCAGTCATCTCCAGAAAAGCACTTGATATAGCACTACAGGGGAAATTGTTACTTAAATCGTTGAACATAGGAATTAATGCAGTATTTGTGATGGTGAATAAACGCCAAATGTACTTGGCTTTGTCTCTGCTGAAAAATCAATTAGTGGGATGGTGAGAACTCATCAGTTCTGGATTTTGGAACTTCCCTTATTTGGTGTTGAATTTGACTTTAATTCTAAAAAGCTGGAGCATGCCGGCTAGAACAGGATGGTAGCATGAGGAGGCTTTGTCAGTGGAGGGGTAGGGAGGAGGTACAAATGGACAGCAGGGTCTCAATATAAACTGGGGATGCAGAGTGGCAGGCATGGGATGATAATTACCAGTATAGTGAGGAAGAGCTGATCAGCTCACATTGACATAACTGGTCAGATCAAACCTGAGATACTCTGAACGTTTCTGGTTGTTCGTGTCCATGAAAGGGTGCAAGCAGCTTTTGAGTGAAGTTCATTTAGGAACTGAAAGAAGGTTTACAAAGTGAGTTTCTACAACACGCTTTCATTAGTGAGGACACAAAACCTTATCTCTAGATGAAGTATGTTTGCAGAAGACATTTAGCATATTTTCAGTGAGAACCACAGGAGCTTGGTCTCAATGACCCTTGTGTTCCTCAGTTTCCAATCCAAACATCAAATATTCTGCATACTGAAACTAAAAATAACGTGTGAATATAATTGCTGACAAAGTTTTCAGAAGAATCAGCAGCAGACAAGCTCTACTTTGTCTCAGATACTATAATTATGAAATGCTGCAGGAAATTTATTCCACTAAGTAAGAAAAAAAATACTGTTATTCCTAGGAAATAATATGTGGAAGGATGAGACCAAATATATGTGAAACAAAAACTATTTTGGAAACTGATTCTTATTTTTTTTTCATTACCATTAAAATATGCATAGTGATGTAGTGTGATTATATGAAATAAAACCTTAGGAATATGGAAATTGTACCTAGCAATTAAGCGTTTTGCAGAAAATACAGAGAGATTAACAAGCAATGAATTGCTTCTGCCTCATTTTCCTTGTATTAATTCAGTTCCTTTTTAGAAACTATTATTCAAGATAAAAATGATATCAAACTGAGTTTTCTGTGGCTCTTTCAGAGGTGAATACAAAGCAGTGAGCTCTCTGGCTTATTTGCCGTTATGAATTCAGCTTACTGTCTCTCATCTTTGTTAAGGGGGGAAAAAAAGTGTCAAGAAAAAAACAACACGTTTTTCTGTAGCAGTGAAAGAAAAGCAGAAGCAGCCAGTCTGAATGCCGTGGGTTTAGTGCTCTGGAAGTGCTTCTCTTGTGCAACTGGGCTGAGGGAGAGCCCTTTTTCCTTCCCAGCGTCACTGCAATCAGATCTATGGGTGCAGCTCTGCTTTACCGCAGCGTGATGCAGTTGTGTATAGTTCAGCGTGCTCTTCTTGGAAACAGGCGGAAGGAGAGCAGCTGACCAGAGCAGGCAGAGGATGTTCATTAGAGGGTGCTTTTTTCCCTCTAAAGCTAAACAGTGCGTGTGAGATTCCTGCAGCTGCAGAAGAGACCGTTTCGCTGGGGCTTCAAGTTGATCCTCAGTCCGCGAGAGGAGGTGCATACGCTCGGGCTGACAGCTTCTGATGGGGAAAAAGCTTCAGACAGGCAGACTGCACGTTATTAAAGGCACGGCTCAGACACCCTTCGGGAAGATACTCTAACTGTGCTTATGGAACAAGTGCTGTGGTGCTGCATATGCCTCAGCCGACCAGAAGAAATTTGCCCAGTTGCGGAATGGAATAAATGAAAATACATACTGAGGGGGCGAGGGAATAAAATACTCTTCAGCTAGAATTAAGTACAAGCACCGAAGGAAGAGCAAAGGACAAAAATCTCATGGTGTGTTGTTGTTGTTGTTGCTGAGCTTTTTTTTTTTTTTTAATGAGCTTACCTACCATGAACGGAAGAAGTGGATCTGCGGAGACTTCATTTCCTCCTCTGACCCCTCGTTTACATCACTGACTGGTGACAGTCACATCTACATACATAGTACCTGCCACTTCAGCTGCTCAGAATTATAGAAGCCTCTTTGTATGCAGCAGACATGGCTAGCCAGCAGGATTCAGGCTTCTTTGAAATCAGTATCAAATATTTACTGAAATCCTGGAGCAATAGTGAGTAGCAGAAGAGTAACCTTTTCATATTACGCATTGCTTGGTAAATAGCTAGGATAACCTAAAGGATAGAATCTTATCTTTCTATATGTTTGTGTTGTATAAACCAAGTGATTTTTGCTTTTTTCAGCTCTAAAAATCAAAATGTCAGAGATTTAAATAGGTTTCATTAACTGCAAAGGCTGTAATGAGATTATACTAGATTTTGCTTGATTGAATTCTGAAGTTAGGCTGCTTTCTGGGTCTAACAGTACATTGCAGGGAGTGCATTCCAAACAGCATTTCCTGGCTACATGTTTGTTTGATTTGTTCAGACTTTATCTAATTATTTTTTAAAATGCTGTTTAATCACAAGGGTGTGGCATTGCTCAGAAGTTGGTTTTTATTAATTGTGCATCGAGGACAAAAATATAATTATTCTACTTCAGGTCTGAAAGTCATTTTAATGTGATGGGAAGCAAAACATCAGTTGCTTATAGCTGCACTGCCCACCCTCTATGCTTAATTTCAGAATCTTATGCAATATTGCTATCCAGAAAGAATCTGTGTGTATATCTGATCCAGGCTGGGTTTTGCAGAATGTAAACAGATAGCATCTTAGTCTTCCTTAGTCTTTTCGGTATTTCTGTTCCTGATTTCCATTGCTGTTTAAATCAATCACTCTATAGATGTTTTAGCATTATTATGTAATGAAGATGTCTGAATAAAATTTGGTGCTTGCAAATATATTCAGATTAGGTAAGGGGATGAGATAACACTGGCAGAAATTGTCTTTTTAAGTTAAAATACATGAACAGTGTCTTCCTTCTCTGTAGAAGCTTGTATTAAAAGTGCTAAATCTCCATATTTAACTGTTTTTAAAAGATAGAACACAATGTCTCTGGAAAAATCCAACTTGGCTACGTGCAATAAGGTTCTGATCATCCTACAATCTATACTTTAATAATGTCTATATAAAAGACTAGTATTTTAAAATTCTGTGATTATAAAAGAATTGCAAAATCTGCTTAATAGAAGGGGAGAGTACCTTAAACCTACAAAGAAATAAACAAAACACTGTATTAGATGTGTGACATGCAAGACTTGTCTTCATTAAATGATATCCATAGAAACTGTATTTTTCCAGGTCATTTGTAACCTCAGTAACACTGTAGTGCTTGTTTGAATCTGTTTTTCTACCACAAGTGTGAAGCCACCAGGGAATTATAGTATTACCTAAACAGCATTGCTTATCTGCCCTTCTACCAAAATACTTAGTACATATTCATTCAAATAAGTGATCCCACAAAGACTAGGAGAGAATTTTATTATTCAGTTACGTTCATGGACTAATACTAACCAAATACTGAGAACGTAAGTGTGTATTGTGACAACACATATTTTATAACAAGCTAGGCACAGCTTATGACAGAAGAAAAACAAGTCAGTTTATAGTGCAAAAGCCAAATCAGTTCTGGCATTATTTTTGTAATAGCTTACTCTAACTAAGTAAAACTAGCACTTAAGAATAGCACTAGTGAAGTAAAACTAGCACTTAAGAATATAAAACCAGCTACATTATGGAATTAAATATAAAGTCTTTTTTTTTTTTCCTCTATGTTGAAGTATATTGGAAGTATTTCAATATAGGAAAGATATTTCTTTTGTGAAATTAGAAGTTCTTAAGTTCTAGTTTAGGGAAATGGAACCAGTATATGAATAATTGATATTTCTGACATTCTTTTAGTGGATAAACACTCCTTCTACTGTATCTGAATAAACAGTAAGAGGAAGTAAGAGTAAATGAACCCAGGTTGCCTTAAACTTGTTGCCAATTGGGGATTTTTTTGCTTTCATACTGGATGGGTATGTTCATAAATCTGAACATATCCTTTTTAGCTGAAAAACAAACTATTTGATAAGAAGACAGTAGGGCGTTCAAAAACCTAGGGCTTTCTTCAGCTCTGCTATGTGATGATGGGTGGAGCAGAGGAAAACACTTCCCTTGCTTGAGAAACTGCTGGGAAGCCTGCACATGCATGCACAGGAGTGTGTTTTCCAGAGAATAGGAGCTGTGTCTGCACACCAAAGACCAGAAGTAAGCCATAAATTATGCTGGGGCATTTACATAGCAGCAAGAGATCTAACATACAGTTTTAAAAGAATAGTAACTTTGATTCCTGCAGTATATATTTTGCTGCAATGTTAATAGTATAGAGGTGCTGTCCATGTATGTTTCTGCCAACTGGCACTTTAAAACATCAGTTTAAACAGCATTTATCCTTTCCAGGCTTTTTAGTCCCACCAAAACCAAGTCTTTCTATTGATTTGTGTTTTGGCTTACACAGAACATAAGCATTTTTGAACAGATTGCCAACCATGTCTGTTGCCCATACCATGAAATATACTCAGTTATTCTACCTGGAATGACAATTTTCTCTGATTTTGCTATCTAAGGTGTTTAACAAACTAGGATTGTTGACATGCCAGGCAGGATTTCAGTTCAGTGTCACACAGCAGACACTGAAGTGTTCAACATGCTGCTGGAATTTGCATGTCCATCAGCCAGCTGAGGAGGCAGGTAATTTATGGGCAGCAGGGTGGGTTCATTTTAACTGTTGCAGTGAGGATGATACAGTCCGTGGTGTGTTCTCTGCAAGCCTGCGCTCTTCTTCCTGGGGGATAAAAGAGCCAAGTCACAGTTTGGCCTTTAAATCATCCCATCAAACTGAGAGATCTCAAAATACTCCTTTGTGCAGTTCCCAAGACAGACTTTTGCGCTGCACGTGTCCCCAAGATATCATGCACGTCGTGCTGTCCAGAAAATATTCCTGTGGTGTGTTGGAGATGGAATCAGAACTAAGATTCTCTGGTTGGAAAATAACAATAATCTAAGGGGATTTTTTTACCCATCTCATCAGTGGTTTTAAGTTTTTTTTTAAATATTCAAGTGTTTTTGATCACTGCTGCATTAGTCAACATAATCACTTGCATTACTTCTTTTTGAAAGTACTGCTAAAATGGCTATGCCTACACAAGGTGAGTGATGCTCACTTGGCCCACTGAGGTCAATAAGCTGACAAGAATAAAATAGGGCTTACCAAAAGTAGGACAATTAAGAGTCTTTTCCTCAGATTTGTTCTGGAAATATTGCAAAGTGCATTTTTGTAAATAAGCAGTTGTAATTTATTCAAGGCATAATAGATGAATTCAAGTGTTAAGAATTTGAAGCCTGATCATTCATTAGATTTTTTTTTTACTTTTTTGAATTGATCAGATAGATTTATTCTGAATTTAATTTCCAAATGCCTTTTTCAATTTCATAGTTTAAAAAAAAATCTGAACAGAATTTTTTAAATCAAGCTACAAGAAGCTAGAGTGCTGTCACTATGAACTGCAGAGAAATCTATAATATATTCTACATTTTACAGTTCCTAGATCTGATCAGCAATTAAGTTTATTGGAGGAAAGGATTCTGTAGAAGAATCTAAATAGTATAGGTAGATGGCTCACTCGTGCTCACACAAGTCAGCTCCTGTGTGGGCTTGTAGAAGCTGCATTTCATCATCTCACAGTTACTAGAGATAGGTTTTAAGGTTTCTTTTTGTGTGATGAAATGAAATTGAATATTTTGTACAGGGAGTATTTTATTTGGCACTTCTCATAGAACAGAGTTATCTGCAGGGCCTGTTTTTAAGGATTGCAATGCTTGTTTATCTACCTTTGGGTAAGGGGGTTTTCTGTGGACTTGTGTTTAATGCAGGCTCAGAATAAGGACTTTTCTAGTATCAGGACTTCAGGTCTGTTTCCCCATGGCCCATACTTCCTTGCCTTGTTCCACAGTAGCCAACATCCACATCAAAATCCTTATGTCATCATCCTCTTCACCTTTGTGCTGTACAAAGCCAATTGATCAGTCCTTCTATCACACTGTGTTCTCCTTCTCTGTGCTCCTGTGTGCCCAGTCCCTGGAGCAGTGGTTGGCAGAAGCTGCATCTTGTTTACAGGTGCTGGTAACATCAGAGACAGCCCAGTCCTGGGAGCACACGGACACCCACATCAGCTCAGCTACTGCTCATGTTCCTCAAACACAGCAACATCCCACAACACTCCCAGTGAGATATCTGGCTCCTCCACAGCTTGCTGGTCACGTACCAAGCCGAACACAGGGCTAGCATCAAAACAAGTTCTGTGGTCAAAAGAGCATCTAGTGTCAGAGAAACTTCCCAGTGGCCAGTGTGAAGCCTGAAGGGTTTCTAGGTGCCGTGTGGTCAGCCATGTTCTGTTCTCTTGACGATATGTTTCTACCATGTCAGGGAAAGAAATTAATGTAGAACATTTAGTCCCTCATTAATTAAATTATCTGCAGGCAAACATAGACCTCTTCAAGGCTGAATACACTGAGCATGCCATGCTAGTGATTTGTAGCAAGATACCAGTCAAGGAAAGAGGCTCCTTTGCATTTCTCAGTGCCCGTTTAGACATGCACATTCACTGAACAATGAGAACTTATCCTTCCTTCCCATCTCTCTTGCTCTGTCATCCCTACTCTTGCTGGCCCAAGTAACCTGATTCCAGAAGCTGATGTGCTGCAAACTCACCCCGAAGGGAGAGGCTTAGTTCTTGCCTGAAGCAGCAGGGAAAGGAACAGTGGCTGCAGTGAGCAGACCGAGAAACTGGGAACCGTGTGTCCTGCTGGTTCCTGAGGTCTCACCCTGATACACCTGCAGGCAGCTGGCCCTTCCACAACCACTGCCTTTGGGGAGCCCTGGGCACAAAGGTTTAGCATCTGCTCATGTTTTGGCATCTGAGTCTGCCTGGGACGAGGGATGCCATTAATTCAAGCTGTTGTGCAGTGTGAAGGGGATTGATTGCACCGTCCACTGAGCCTGGAGGGAGGGTGCTTAGTGTATTCCTCAGCTCTAAGTAGTCTGTGATTGTCAGCAGTAAAGTGTCTTGCTTGCTAATGGTGACTGTTATCTCCCAGGAACTTTCTTGGTATTTGTCTGCAGATCTGATCTGTAGGGAAAGGGGTAAACCACAATGTTCAGGCTGTTTGTGTTCTGGTGGTACCCATTTTAGAACTTGCATTTTGACATGGTTCTTCTCAGAAGTAAGGAGGAAAGTGGAAGTTTTATGACTTTGGGAACTTGAGAACTCTTTAAAAAAGGATTTTTTATTTATTTTGATGTTTGCTGCCCTTTTGAGCACATTCCAGAAGCATTTCTACTATAGTGTGAGGGGGAAAAAAAGATGAGAAAATCATAAATGCTTTATTGTAAAATTCAGTTGATTTATAGAATGAGTTTCCTTGTAACTAAAATTTTGAATTACTGCAGTAAAAATCTGCAAATGATTTGATTGCAATATAGTATGTAAATTTTTGTGGTAAAACTTAAAAACACCAAAATATAAGATGATCTGGAAATTAGGCATAAACTAAGGTTTAGGTAATTACTGGTAAATGTTCCATAAAGGTTCTAATTATTTTACTTGTGATAAAACAAAACTATTCTGTTATATGGTTTGTTTTCACTTTGAGTGAATAATTTGTGATATCCTTGATTTTATCAAAATACCAGCAGTTTGTTTTTTTCCAGTATTGCTAGTTATTATTCAAAAATATCAGGGAAAGAACTAACAGTTCTTATGTTTCCTCTCTTCATATAAAATACCATTGAATAAGCTGTGGTATCTTTTATTTTTTTATGTCTATATAAATATAAAAACTATAAATATGAAAAAGGGAGTGAGTATATGTAAGTATAAGGAAAGTTATAATAATAAACAGGTTACCTTAGGAGTATAAAATGTATGAAAGTGTTTAAAATTTAGTTTTAGAGAATATAAGCTAGTATATTAATATATTATATTAAATTGCTGCTTAACAATCCTTTTGTATTTTCTTCACTTTTGATACACTCATTTTGTTAATTATTTAAACTCTTTTCTGTCTATTGACTGGGGGGCCCTAGGAAGCAGGCTCCACACCTACAGAATTACAGTTGCACGTGCTTGTCCAGTGTTATTTTCTGTATTCATTCCTGAGTTTCTAAGCAATTGGAAACTGCATTGACACTTGCTATGAGTTGGTAGCCCTTGAGACTGAATTCCTGTGGGTGTTGAAACCGTGAATGGCACGTGTGGCACTGCAGTAGCTGTGCCTGGGAGAGACGGTCTCGTCCCAGTATCTTATCCCTGTCCCCATGCTCCAAGCCCTTCTCTCCCACCCTAATTACCCATAGACTTAATATCCTGCAAGTTGAACTTTCTAAAATGGTATCCTGGTGTCAGCATGAGAAAGGGGATGAGGGAACGCTGCTAGGAATGGGAGGCAGTTTTGGCTGATTGCTGGTATTAGACTGGTGGAACTGTGTGGTAAATCGTATTTACTTTAACAGTGACTCCTGTACCTATGCCTGCTCCTGAATACTGGCAATACTTTCTTCTCCAGGACAGAGGCAAGTCTAGCTTTTGCATTCCTTTCTTTTCAGACCATCAGCAGTGAAGTTGTTACTATTGTTTCCATGATAAATTTGGACTTCAGTATAATTTCACTTAAGAGATAAGTAGCTGAGCTATTTGTGAGTTGGTAATTTTTCAGTTACTGCAGTTACCTAAGCTAGATTAGAATCAATTGTCCATGGAAAGAAAATCCTTTCTCCTCAAAAATTCTTTCTTCTGACTCATCCAATCCTTTGTCTATTATACTAGCTAAAAGGAATACTAAACATAATGTTCAAACTTCGCAGTAGCTCTATCAGCGAGATATTTTAAGTTATTGTATGGTTTATATTTTTAAGAATGTAAATAGCAAGGTGTTCAATAGTATGACAAAGCAGGACAGAACACCTGCTGACTGGCTCATCATCCTGCTGAGAGCAGGAAAATAGGGGTGACGGTGGAGGGGGTTATAGACCCATAGTTCAGTTAGGTGTCAGTGAATAGGGGTGGAAAGCAAAGGATACAGGGCAAAGGGTATGAGAGAAACATCAGAGAGTGTAAAACAGGATGAAGAGATAAGCTTTTATATTTTGTATGCATATCATAAGTGTATGTGTACATTCTGGAAAACGTTCAGGAAGAAGTCAGGTGCTACATTCAGTCACAAGTTACAACACCATAGCAGTAACAAGCTGGGTTTTAACACCTCACATAGCTGGAATGCTGTGATGGACGGATGGATGGATGGATGGATGGATGGATGGATGGATGGATGGATGGATGGATGGATGGATGGATGGATGAATACAAGCTCTTGAGGAAGGACCTGCAGGGAAATAAGGAGTGGAACTTGCTGTCTTTGTGAAGGATGGGTATGGAGCTCTTCTATGGGATGGATGGGTGACAGTGTGCTGGAGCATTTGTGGGTCAGGATCGGAACAGACGACTTGAAGTGTTACAGGGTGACAGTGGGAATCTGTTAGAGGCCATCGATCAGGGTGAGGAGGTGTAGAAAGTCGTCTTTGAACAACTTGAGGAATTTAATGAATTATTGATGTTGGTTCACATGGAGGATTTGAACTTCCTGATGTCTGCTGGAAGCGTGAAATAGGATGCGAACATTCAGGATTTCTAGAGGATGTTGGAAATACCTTCTTGAATTACAGTGGACCAAATGGGTGAAGTGCAGCTGGGTCTGTTTCCATTAACAAGGAAGACCTGACTGGCACTCAAAATCCTGAGGAGAGTGGGGAAAGAGTGGCAGAGTACAGACCCTGGACTTCAGGAGAACAGATTTCAGTATTTGAGATTTCAGAAACTATAGGGGAGGATCCCATGGTGGGGCAGCTATGGAAGGCAAAGTAACTCAGGAAAGCTGACAGGTCTTTGAGGTCAGCATCTTCCAAGAACAAGAGTGGGCTCCCCATACTTAAGGAAACAAGCAGACATATGAGGAGACTGGCTTGGCCTATCAGGGACCTCTTGGCTGAGCTCCAGCGTGAAGAAAAAGTGATATATCTGAGGCAGAAGTGTGATATGGCTACAAAGGAGGGATTTATAGACATTGCCTGGGCATGCAGGGACGGTCCTTGGAAATTCAAAGTGCAACTGGAGGTGGGATTTGCAACGAATATCAAAGTCAAGAAGGAGAGTTACTTGTGCTTCATTATCAGTAAAAGGCTGAGCAAGGGCAACGTGGACCCTCTGTTGAATGGGGCAGGGAATTGAGTGACAGTGGACTGAAGTACTGAGCGACACTTCTGCTTCTGTCTTCAGCAAGACAGTCTCTCTGGCCTATGTCTGCCGTGTGCTGGAGTTCCCCCTTGTTATGGCACTGCTCAAAGTGGGAAAGGTAGAATTTGTTCAAGTTCAGAGTTCAGAAGCCCAGACACTCTTCTTTGCAGGGACTACTGAGAAGCCAGGCAATTCCTTACATATTTATGATCTTTTATATATTGCCAGTTACAGTCACATTCAAAACCAAGGGATGGCAGAGTTTTTCCCTTCATAGCAGACAGCAGAGCTTGCTAAAACAAGCCACTGAATGAAACATCTGAGAAACACTGACTTCCTAGTTTGCTCTCAGCCAAGTAGGAGTAGTTTCACTGAGTTACTGAATGCCACTTGCTCCCTCATCTGTGTGAAAGAGAGATCAAAACTATAGAGACACCCCCAAAAAATTGGTGTTTGTGCATAATATAAGATCAGTGATACAACTGGTACTAGAGGTGCCTGAGGGATTCAGCTTCATAAAGAAGATAGATTTTGGGGCCCTTTTCAGGACACTGGTTTGAAGAGAAATCTGAATGTTGTTTTGTAAATACTGTGGGATCACTATAGTGACAGTATCACGTTTCTCTAGGGGAATACATTGCTGATAAAGAGCTTAATTAGGTGATTGGAGCCTTAGCAGAGAAGTTTCACACACTAAGAAAAAAAAAGGGGGAGGCTCTTTTGGGAGACATGCTATACAATCTTCATCCTGGATACTTTCTATGCTTTCAGAAATTTGCAGTCATCACATGTAGTGCTAATGCATACAAGTTGAGAGACTGCTGTGGTTTTTCACTAGTCAGTGAGGGGGTGAGAAATCACAGTTTGTTTATGGCCAGAATGTGAAGATGTTAGAAGGATTAGTATCAGACAAGGACTGATCAAAAGAATGCATTAGATCGTGATTTTATTTATAATCATGAAGTTGCAGATGGTTTTAGTTTTATTTTGAAAGGCTTGATTTTGAAACACTGATTTATATTGCCTTGAATTCTTAAGTAGTACATGGCTCAGTACAGAAGTGTGCCAAAGGTATTGTTTTGAAGGAATTCTCCTATAATTGGGTGATCATTGTGCTAGCTAACATTTTTTCCTAATCTCAAGCTATCTGTCTCCTCTCTCTCTCTGTAACTTTGAAAAGTTTCAACTTGTATGTGGAGTAAATTAAACTTCAAAGGATGTCCATTTATAAATTTGTTAGTTTTGAAACTGATTTCCTGGAACAATTTTTGTTGAACAGAATATACAGAATTATCTTTCTTACTGCATTTCTGATTATTATTTATGAATGCCTATAAATGTGTGGATGAGTTTGATATTTTAGTCAGAAGGTTACCTGAATAGAGTTCTTGCAGAAGTTCTCCCTTGAGAAGTTTGCAGAGTAGGTTTCTGGATATACTCACAGCAATGCGTTGTTACATGTTTTCGTAATGAGATTTATTCTGTGCATATTACTGAAATATCAAGTGTTGAAAGTAGCCTTAGCTATCTGACATCAGGTTTGGCAATTCACTCCCTTGTAACTGGAATTGTTTTAGATAGCTTTCCAGTGGAAGGAAAGCTTATTCTGTCTGCCTGCCTTTTTTTGGACATGTTAACCAAACTCAGAACAATTCAGATAAGGGTAGAATTATTAAAGATACCTAAGTTTCTAAGAATTTGTAAATGGGGGCTGTTAGGTAGTGAAGAGGGAATCTCAGGTGATGAAAAATGGCTGCATAAACCTCCTGCCTTCTTAGACACACGGAAATCCTTGCTGTGACAGCCTTCGTAAATACCCCAGCTGTGAAAGAAGCTTCAGTCACACCTTTGAGAGGATTGCACACAAAACTCATAGTGTTGCCTACTTTAAGCTACATTCACAAGATGCAAATTGACATTCATTAATTCAGGTGCAGGGAAACCGCTGCAAATAATTTGGTTGCAACGGTCTCCATTATAATAATATTCATACAGTGCTTCCCATCTGGAAGCTTTACAGACTTAAATTCTTTCAGCATTATTACCTGAAAAAGAAAGATTTGCTTTATTGCTCTTCCTGGGCAAATCAAAACAGAGAAATTAACTGAGAAACACATATCCTGTGTTAGATCTGGAAATGAACCCTGTCTTCTATTTTTGTACTGGAAGAACCTTTTTTCTTTCACATTCTTGGTAGCCAAGTGACACACTGTAAATCATGACTCAGCCAGTTAACATATATAATGAGATTTTTAATTGACAGTAAGTAGTAATTTTCATATGAAAATGTCATTGGATTGTTTTAAATTCCACAGCATGCATATTTGTTGCTACTGATGTCTTAAATGAGGAGAAAATTACTTAGCTATATTTCTTTTTCTAAGAAGGCAGATGTTTGAAACAAATAACCTTGCCCCATCCTTTATCTGTGTGCCATCTGAACCAAAGCTAGGTGGTTATTTTGATTTTTGTTCTATTGCGCATAGGCAGGAAATGAGTACTTGATCAAAAGCATTTCTGATTCTCTGGGAATCCGAAGTTGGAATGTATCACTTTTTGAAATATGAAAATCATCAGGCTTTGCAGTAAATTAAGCAAAGTCTCAGTGTGTCCATGGTGAATCTTTAACAAATATGTCATAAAAGAAAAGATGAAAATATTTTCAAAGGGAAAGTGAAATAAAAAATGTTGATTGTTTTTACTCATTGGTCTGTCATGTATTCAAGCAGTAAGGGATAGGACAGGTAGAAGTGGGTGTTACAGGGACCTGCAAACTTCCATGGCAACTGAAATTACTGAAATAATTGGAATTACTGTTTTAATTAACTTTTTTGAGTTCTTAATATAGGTTGGAATTTTATTTAAAAAACAGAAAAAAAAAATTAATGATGGTGTGTGTATATTCCTGTGCCTACTTTTTTTTTTGTGTAAACACCCTCTTTTCTGACCTCTGCAGTTTGGACTAAAGCACTTCTAAACTTAATGTCCCTGAAAGTGAATTCTAGAATTTTGTACAGAAATGGTTCTACCCTCTGTAATGATGAGAAAATGCAAAAAAAAAAAAAAAAAAAAAAAAACCAAAAACCTGTTGTTTGTTCACATTAAAAATTCTCTCGTTTGGGGATGGGTGGGGGACAGAAACCTTACAGCCAACTGCACCTGTACAATGACTGCACAAAGAAAGTGAGGGCAGAGGGGAGTGAATCTGCAACAAAAACCCAGCAAAGAGCCTGTGGGAATGAAGGAACGAGAGGCAGGGGAATCATTTTGGGGAAGGAATCAGAAGTAGGGGAATTGATACTTCCCAGACAGTTGGAGTGGAAATTGAGAGTGGCTGGTATGAGATGGAAACAAGGGTTCACTGGAGAGGGGTGGATGGAGGGATGGAGTGGAATGAGGGATGAGGTTAAGAGGGCTGAAAGGGTGAAATGAGCAATGTTTAGATGGGCAAACAGTGCGTGGAAGTCCAGAACTGGAATAGGGAGCCTGAAGTAGGGAAGACACAGCCATGAGGATTCACCAGATTGTAGAGATGGAGTAACAAGAGAGCAGCTGGGGAGATGAGGGAGGCGCGAGACAGAGAAATCCCTTCCCAAGGGCAGAATGCAGTGCAGGAGACCGCATTTCCATCCTGCATCCTTGCTTTACAGCACATCCTTCCAGTACAGGGTATGACTTTCTTTGCCTCAGTGCTTGAGTGGACAGAAAGTGTTAAATGTTATCAGGTGAGGAGAACAGCAAGTGGCTTGTGCATGTTGTTGAGGTAACTGGGTCAACAGTTGGTTCATTTGGCATCAGAGTAATCATAAGTCCTCTGTATTACCTCACTTCTGAAAGCCTGAGTCCAGTGACGTAATGCAGCACAGTGGAAAGCACATAGATGTACAAAGAAATGCCCTTAGAGATTATTATTCTATTTATTATTACTTGTAATGCAGTAGCAGGTAACTTCCTAATGGACTTCTCCAATACAGGAAGTGGTGTCTGACCTAATACTAAAAACTAGTCTGTAGTATCATCTCCCGGGGAGGGTGTCAGACAGATCTGGGTGCTTTTGACAGAGTTCTCAGCTGAATGAAGAAGCAAATCATGTATTTGGGTATTAGGGAATGTTTGAGTGTCACGCAGCATACATTCAAGCATAGTAGTTTTATGAGCAATGTGTTAAAAACTGGCATGAGGTACTGTAAATATTAAAGTATCCTTGTGGATGGTTTGTTATCACATTAGATTGAGCTTAAGTAGTTGTGAACCGCAGGGATGGACTCTAGGCTTTACTTTATCTCCTCATCAGGCATTCTTCCTCATCAAGAAAGGTAAATAACATTGTTGTGACATTTAAGTATACTTATGTACATTGAAGTATAGAAGTATTAGCAATGAAAAAAGACAAAAAAGAATAAGCAAATGAAATAAGGAGTTATTTAGAGTAAAAATGTGAAAATTTATTTACCACATGAATCTGTAAACGTCTTTGAAGATAGAATTTGGTTTTAAAACATGAAAAAACAAGACTGGCTATATCCTTAAATTGTAGTATAAGGGCCAGCTCTTCACTGGAAGGGAAGAAACAGAATTTCTCACTGCAGCTGCAGTGACAGAAGGTCCATGTATATGCATAGCTGCTCCTGGCCGATTCCCAGCTCTGTTTTGCCCAAAATGGGAATTCCAGGTGACTGACTGCAACAAAGAAGCTCTGAGAATGGCATTTACTAGTAAGGCTTTTTATTTATTTGAGGGCAAGCAGTAGTCCTTCAAGGAGTAAAATGGAAGCACCACAAGTTAGATATTTATTTAAATTTATCATGTGATTTGATATTAATAGATACTTGAAAGGACTATCTGCCTAATACTATTACCATTGTTGCTAGATCACCATAAAGTCTGTTATTAATTTCTGCAGTAATTTTCTTGTTACATAAAATAATTTATTCCTGCAAGGTAATGAGATAGTTTCTTCAAACTTGCTGCCACTAATTTTAATCAAGCATTTTTCTCAATTAAGTACAAAGAGGTGTGTGATACTTTCCAGAACCTCATGCACAGCTAGCACACTTAGTTACCAAATTTCAACCTTATTGGTAAATTTTCCTGAAACCTGTCTGACTGGGATTTCATGCATTGTAAAGATTCTGTTTGTATTATGATGATATCCTTGGGGCATGACTTTTTGTTGCAAAATTTTCACTTTTATAAATTAAATCCAGAAAAGACATTTCAAGTTGGTATTGTTTACATTTATTAGGTTGGATATGTTTACCTGCTTTATAGGAGCAGAGTTTGATACATTTGGCTGGAAGATTCAAATCTCTATATTATTGTTATATATATGTGACAAATTATGTCTTTCTAGTTAATACAGAAAATTATCTTCAGTCATTAAACTCCTCACACAAAAGTGACCAGTGAACATTAAACTTCATTAAACACAAGTGATCAGTGTGATCAATGATAGCCTTTTTAAATCTCTTTTTTCTGTTTTGAATTATGCAATCTTACACATTTTGGATTCAAATGATAGCCGTGATTTTTCACAAACTGTACCAGAACTGACACAGTGTCCTGAAAATCTTGTAAGTATCTGCATTGATAATTTAAGTAAGACATACCAAATAGTATTTTCAGAAAGCTGAATATTGTCCCAAGGCTTTTTCATGGAAAAGTAAAGAGTATTTAACTGTTTACATCAGTGGAACTGGAGTAAGACTGATTTCATTTTTAAAAAACCCCACAAACTGTATTTTAAAATTACTGTATTAGTTATTCCACATGAAGTTTTTTTGAAGGTTGGAGTTACTATTTTGAAACCTTGAAGTTTAATTAAGCATTTAACCTCAAACTACCATGTTCTGGGTGAGTTTTTTAGCCATTAAGCTGTTACATAAAAAGTAGCTACAGCCAAATTGAAAAGAAGAGGAGCTGCTTCTCTCTTCTTCTTTGAACATTTGAAGTGGCCCAACAATGTGAGGTTCCTGTGGGGATATATCTAACGCGGTGTTGGGCCCAGGTTGACTGTTGTGGATCCTGTTCTGAGATGCTGCTTTACGCAGTAAATTTCCCAGTAAATTTCACCCAGATTTACCCAAATGATTTATCATTTGGGTCATTTTTTTCTATTCCACAGGCTGGGTTTAAGCACTCAACTTCCCAGTTGATAAGCCCTGAGTGAAAGTGTCCTGGAAATGCCATGTCCCCACAAAGACAATGGTTGGCTGACAACATGGGGAAAATTTCTCTGTATATACAGAAAGAAGTGTTGATGCTGGTGTTCAAATTTTTAACATGTTAACAGCCTTGTGTACCATTTCAGGTGCATGAGGTTCATGCTTTGTATAGTTTTGTACATGCTTTCTTACTGACAAAGACCTTCATTATCATTGAGTTGCCATGGACTACTGATCACATGGATCTGGGAATAATAACCCATTATGCTAATATAGCTTGTCATTGTTTTTGATGCAAAGTGATGTCCCACAACAACATCTGATGCTTGTAAAGAATGGAATTTATGGTAAGATCACAGTTTAAGGAACAGAGCTGACAAAATTGCCTACACTCTTCACTTTGGATTCTCTGGTTACATACCTATTAGCAAAACCATTTGTGCTTTTTTTAGGTCAGTATTCTGGTTTTAATGTCTTTCTGCAATGAGAATCGAGGGGTTCTAACAGAACAATTCTGGCCTAAATGCTTAATGCTAGAAATAAGCGGTTTTCTTCTGAGTTCTCCTGACGCTTTTGGAGCCACAACTTTGTTACTCCATTCCCTTTGGGACAGAGGCGGGACAATTGACTGGATTGGTGAATTTCTTTGGTGCTACAAGGAAAAAATGAAAACAATTATGTTCAATAATTAGAATACAAGATTCTGTAATACATATGGCATGACCACATCCTTTCTTAATATACAATTTTCTTAAACCATTTGATTTCAGACTGTGCTACTGTACAAGAAAGCCTTGGATCTTTGTATTTATTCAGCTTAGTTCTGTAGCAGATGACCAGGCATTTGCTGGTGGTCTGTAACATGCACTACAACCTTTTCCAGATTCTCAGGGCAGTCTGCCTTCATATGCATGTGAACATACCTTCAGAAAGCATTTCAGCCATGGTTCTTCTGTGCTCTGCAGACAGTGGAATATGACTTTCCTGGAGCACATCACTGCACTTTCAGAGAGCTTCACTTTTCTGTATAAGCATTCTTTTAAGGCAGACCACTGGTTTGTGTGGTTATCACTTTTACTTATAAAGCATATTTATAAATTATTCTGGCAGTGTACTCTTTCTTTAAAATATGAAAACTGAATCATCCCAATAAATTGCCTTTACTTTCAGGTTCTCCTGAGGTATAGTCTACAAAACAACACTTAAAATCAGCCTCTCCTTTGGCAAAGCATGTTTGGCAAGCAAATCATCAGAGCAGGAAATCATTATGTGTATCACAAAGATACTCTGATCACACAATTTATACTTGTACCTGGATGTACAAAGAGAAATCAAGTACTGATAGGAATTCAGACTTATTCTTCTTGATATTATCAAGATTAGAGAAAGAAGAATCCTTCTTACAACATCTGTATCCTAGTTTTACCAATGAGAGATTGTTCTCAGAACTATGTTTTCTACTAATATATTCAACAAGTCATAAATTATACAGCCAGAAAAAACATTTTGTCATCCAATCTGTGCTTCTCATAGAACAGGCTTTATAGCTTCTCTGAATTAAATTCTGTTTGAGACAAAGCACATCTTTAAAAAAAAAAAAAACCCTTAATTTAAAATTTCCAGTAATGGAAGAATCAGCACCAGACTTAGTAGCATTCTGGTGGTTAATTTTCCTTCCTTTGTGTTTAACTTCTTTAATGCATTTGTCTAGTCTAAAATTCCAGACTTTGGATGTTACTGAATAAAAAGCTATCTCTTAGCAAATTTCTGTTCCCGATATTCATGCTTAATGGGCATGGAAATTATCTCACCTAACTTTCAGGCGTCCTTAGTGTTTATATTTTACATCGTATGCAATCGAGCCTGGTTTTCCTGATAGCCAGTGAAGAGGTACAGGGGGTACAGTTCAGATGAGCTGCTTTAGATATGGTTATTGTAATTAATCACACCTTGGATTTTAGACAACACTGAGAGCTTGTGTTGTCTAAAAAAGGCATTTGGGGGTACGAAGCTTCATGAAATATGTTTTGCAAATAGGTGCCATTGTAGGAACAGTAAGTGCGAATTCCTGCTATTCGAGAATATGACTCTGTAACTTTCTCATGGTCAAACTAAAGTAAACTTCAAGGCAACTTTTGTGGTTGTGAGTTACAGTTGCCTTTTCCAAATGTCCTCTAGTTCATCAGCATCTTTTCTCAAGCTGCAGACACCAGAACATGACTGAGCACCCAGTAGCGGTTGCAGAGCCACTGACAGTGAAGCAGTAGAGCTTTCCTGCTTTTGCTTTTTCCCATACTGCTTGAAAAGGCTCTCCATAGCTCTTCAGGTCACAAGAATAGCAGCCTGTTTTCAACACATTAGTCATCCTGGTCTCGGGCCTTTTTTCATCATCAGTGTTTCCCAGGAGCAGAAAGAATAGAAAGCCTTATTCCTTCTGTGTGGCCTTGTTTCTGGCTATGCAGTTCACCATAGCTTAAAATTAATATCTCATCTATTATTTGTTGAATTTAATTTTCAAATGCTATTCAAACTGAGTAGAAGGACCTTTTTTTTTGCTATTTTTTCTGTCTATAGCTCTTAATTTGTGTTTTTCCTGTAAACTTTGTAGAAAAGTTTTTCTTTTATGTCTTAAGCAGTAAGGGTAAATAGTATAGAACCAAGAACTGGTCTCTGTACCTCCATTAGAAGTGCATTAATTACAGTATGATTCTTTCTAAATCTATACTGAGAAGTACCTGTTACCTCTCGTTTAATCTGTTTTCGTTGTGAACATCAATTTTACAGTTTGGTAAGATACTAATCCATTTGCCAAGCAAAAATATCAGACTACACTTTCAGCCTTATTAACCAAGTTTATAATCTGATAAAAAGATATAATTAATTTAATAAAATTTACTTTCCATAAACCTGTGATTATGGTATTGTATTTTCATATTTTGGTTCTTTCTTAGTCAAATGCAGCCACTTTGGGATGAGTATCAAGCCAGCTGTGCTGTGGTTGTCTGGTTTGCCCTTGCTGACACTTGAGGAAATCTGATACAACATTAGCTTTGTCCCAGCCCTCAGGAATTCTGAATTTCCCTTTGAATACCCTATAAAAAGAATCTTTTTATTATTTTCAGATTTGATTAGGATCTTTGGTTTTTCTAGTGAATTACTCTGTTTTTGCAGGGTTTAAGCTGTTTATTAAAAAAATCCCATGTGAACCCTAGGATTCTTTCTTTATTTTTATAATTAAATTACACAGGGTTTATCTCTGTAGGCGCCTGTTCCTCTCCAAATTTAATAACATATTTCTAGCATTCCAAAACATTTAGACATTTCAATACACAGAAGGAGTTTTCTGTCATGGCCCACTGACCAGCGTGAGAGCAATGTCCTGTTCATGTTGTATTTGGTATTTGCAACTGTCCGGTCATGCAGAAGGTCCCATAGACAGAAGCTAAATTCCATGCACTCCACTTATCTGTTCAAGTGAAAGTTTTTCAGTGGGCAGCTGCACTCAAGCCAAATTTTCAGAAACCTTCACTGAGCTCATGTGGATGATAAAAGACATTATCTTGTATTTCAGTCACCATGAAAAGTACTTATGTCCTGGAGCTGCAGTCTACCAAAGCAGCAAACATTTGCATTTGCATTTAGGTTTGTGGCTAAGAAGCAGATGAACCCACTTTCAAAGAATTGTTAATGTAATAAGGGGTTATTAGATAGTAAAGCATCATAATTGTCTGGGGCTATTAAAAGATGACTGTAAGGAAAGAGGCCAGATAGCATTTAATATGGAAGATAGACAATGTTGAGTGTGCTGCTGCAGCCAGTATTAAGTAATGGCAACAATGATGCCTCACACAAACAGTAGGGAATTGATAATAAGTATTAATCCAGATTTTGGCAAAATTTTTTCTTTAATTTTTCTTTGAATAGATGTTCTTTGTGTGCTCCACTGTAGATGTTCTTTGTGTGCTCCACTGTCTCTGTCAGCTTAGTCTTTATTCACAGAAATCCCTCCTGTAGTGTCATCACAGAAAGATTCACAAAATTTTGTGAAAGTCTTCTTGGTTTGTGAAGGTTTAACTTGCCACTCTGCAGATCCAGCTTGTGGCTTGGTTTACTGCTGGTGTTGTGCCATTTTCCACCCACACGAGCAAGGTTAAGAATTCTAGCCAGCAGCAGCTAAAATGCACCACAGTGCAGTTTAAGCCATACAAGGTGCCCTTGAAGAGTCTACAGATTTGAGAGTGAGAGTGATCTCTTACAACTTTGAGATGTATATAGTTTGTTGTCAGTTCTCTTTCAGTAATCACTGAATGAGTGATAAGCACCTCTAGAAAGTGATTTATTGTCTTAAGCCAAGAATCTAAGAAAGGTTTGATGGATCACCTAGAAATGTCAGTCTCAATTTACCCAGAGCCTGGATGGCTAGATTAAGTCTGATATTTGGTCAGTAGGTGCTAAATGTGTAACTTTCCCAAAAAGGCACCTGGAGAGTAAATCAGGTGCATCAGAAGATGAGGTCAAGAAAGCAAGTACAGTTTTCAATATTTTCCTTAATAGTGCTACACTTTGAAACATAACTAGACATGACATCTTTATTATGGCATGAAATAAGCAAAGCTCTAGAAACCAACTCTTAGACATTGAACAGCGTTATGTCACAAGAACTAGAAGCTATTTCTTTTTGTGCATCGGTAATAAAGTACTGCTTGTTCACACAAGTGCATCACAATACGCTCAGGTTTTCATACACATGTGTACATTGAACAGAAGACACGTCATCTGCAAGTGATATGCTATTTCCATTCCAGTGAAAGACATGAGTTTTTAACAGCATGATCCAACATGTTAGTAATTTGGAAGAGCAAGTGAGAACAGACAACAAAAATTCAGGGACGGTTCCAGTTCTAACATCTGAGGTAGCTATTGAAATTGGGATGGGACTCAGATGCAAGCATTTAATGTCTCTCTCTCTCTTGCAAAAAGTAAACAGTTGAAATATATTTTCAAAATTCCATCCTATCCAGACTTAAAGTTGTACTGCAAAACATTTAAGTAGAAAAGGAAAAGTATAGTGTCTCAAAAAGAAAATATATGGACACCATGGTTTAAACCCAGCTGGCAACAAAGCACCACACGGCCGCTTGTGTGCTCCCATGGGCAGGCAGGTGTTCAGCCATCCCCAGGAGAGCTGGCTCTTCATTTACACCTTATAGTAACTTGGGAATTCAGACACTGTAACTCTGGATGACCCCGCTTCCTCTTTCTTCCCCTTTATATGCTCCTGCTTTATATGCTGAGCATGACACCACATGGTCTGGGATATCCTCTTTGGTCTGCTGGGGTCAACTGTCCTGGCTGTGTCCCCTCCCAACTCCATGTGCATCCCCAGCCCACTCGCTGGCAGGATGGGATGAGAGGCAAAAAAGGCCTTGGCTCTGTGTAAGCCCTGCTCAGCAGTACCTGAAAAATCCCTGTGTTATCAACACTGTTTTCAGCACAAATCCAAAACACAGCCCCATATCAGCTACTCTGGAGAAAATTAACTCTACCCCGACCAAAATCAGCACAGTAGGGAAGGAAGATGCAAGTCACATCCTCCCTGCTTGCTAGTCATTCTGTCTTCTGGAAGTAACTATTCCTTCTCTTTTGGACTCTTTTAGCCTGGTACTTCCTCGGCACTTTTCCAAGTTCCCTAAAAATAATTTTTCTGCTAACACCCATCAACCACAAAATTACATAAATATCTTCATCTCCCTGTCTCTGAAAAGGAAAGAAAATGCAACAAAACATCTGTCTAAAAATCTTGTAGGAAGCTATTTTCTGATCCAGCAAAACCAAAGTGAAGCTTAGCCTTTTCCCCTAGTACCTGAAAAAAAGTGTAAAAGAAGAGTATGATTGTGTTTATTTAAAGTAAAATTGTTTCTAAGCTCTATTTGAGCCCAAAGAAGTTCTGGTGTAGTTTCAGAAATAAACCTCATCTTTGTTTTAATTTTTTAAAAAAAAAACCCAACAATTGCTCTTCTCAAAACATCTTTTCACCCTCCTTTGGAGTTTTTTCTTTTGGAATAACTGGAAAAGGTAAAAAAGGACCTTTTGAAGTTATGTAGAAAAGATACCAAGATTTGAAATCTATTGAAAGTATATTGTTAATCTCAAGTCAGCCTTCAAAGAGGCAGTATGCTATTACCATAATAAAACCCAGAAACTGAGAAGTATTTTTGTTTGATTTGGATCCCATCAGAAGCAACATAGATATTTCCTTTAGTGAGAAGTCACCCTTAAATAAAACACTCAAATGCGAAAATTGTTTTAGATTTTCCACAAGATTTTCCATGTCCTTTAGCTTTTTCAGTGTTTAATCGCATAATAAACCAAGCAAATTCTAGAACTGGTACAGTTAAAAATTTTTATGTTACGTGCCTATATTCCCACATATCTTCAGCACAGTGATATATGTGAACAAGAAAATAATGATTTAGAGAAAAAAAATAGCAGAAAAATAAGTGGTTGAGCAAAGAGATGGGGAGGGAGGGAGAATTGCTTTCCTACCTCACTCACATCTTGCAAGGATCTGAGATAAGAACCTGTAGAACACTGTTAAGCTTCTCAACCCTGACCTGCCACTTAGGAGAAAGAGAGAGGGGAAAGTCTGCATCTTACAGGATCCTGGTTACTAGGAGCTTAGCCAAGTCAGTGAAAAGGCCTTTAAAAAGTCGATGGACACAAATGACAGGATTTCCTGTTTGTTTATTTGCTTTGGCAATCATCATTCTTGAATCCACGGCATATGCAAGAGGAGAAAATGTGTTCCACTCACTGCTTTCCTCTACAGGCAATTGCCCCTCTCTTGCAGAGAATTGCAGGGCTCCTCTGAGGATTACAAAGCTTAACACTTACCTGCCAGCAGCTGGGATGTGAGGGCCAGAAGGTTGCTAGTGGCTAATAAAGCCAAACCAACAGCTTTAGCCTTTCCAGGGTTCTAGGTTGAACAAGATTCTTTAGCTTCAAAGGTAACAGGCACATCACCACATCCATCTCAAATAAGATCTATTGGTGCATATAAAAACTGTTCTAATGTTTCCCTGAGTCTGGGCAAAGATATCTGTATTAAACTGGTTATTTCCTGGTGGGGTCCATCTCAGAAGATGGCTGCTTCATAAGCATCTCTGAGTGGAATGAACATATGAACTCTTTGTAGGTGCATGGAGAAGAGCATTCCCCACCAATGGTATTTCAGCAACCATAAGGCCTACTGAGTGGCCTTATATTTGTTTTCATAAATACTGCATTTTATTTCTATCCTGCAGAGGACTGGATCTGCTTGTTAAAATATTACCACATCTGGGACATGTTCTTAGGCTCCGTTCTGCAAATTGTTGTCCACCCTTGGATTCAGGGGAGACCTGAATGAGTTTGCTACAAGGAGTAAGCTTTATATCCCAGAATGTTCACTGAGGATACCATATGGTCTGTTTTAGACTTATTTTTCATAAGATACTGAAAATAAATTGAAGAATGGCAAGTGTATGCACATGCGCACATACACACACAATGCTCAAGCCTCTTTTTCCTTGGGTAGAGTAGTTGGGTTGGCCAAAGCTGACACTTTATTGGCAATTCTGCCACTTCTTAGTGGATGCACTAATTAATTGGTCTCCTGTTTTCTGTCTTTGCTGTTCCTTGAGTTCACGTAAAGTTTGTATTCTCCTGTTATGCTGCAAGAAATAGGAAGTTTGGACAAGGATTTCTTAACCAAGTCTACAGGATTTGGGACTGTGTTTTGTAGCTCCACAAGTACTCTGAAAAGAGTGGAATAAGTATATCTAAACCTGGCAACGGCATTTTTTCACTAAGTACTCAGGCAGAAATAATTTAAAATCCTGGTCTTGGGTAAATCGGTAACCAACTCCTGGAGTGCCTTTATCACAGAAGATATTTTCTTCCTTCTCTTCCCCATGCCTGTTTACACAAATGACTCCCCTGAGGCATGTTTCTTTAAAGAAATGAAGGAATCTGAAATTTATAAATTAGCCTTTTCTCCCTTACAGTTTCAGCATAATCAAGTATTTGAGGATATCCATTTCGGAGAGCTGAGGTCATCTCAGTGCTTTATTGGATATCCTCCCTAATCTATTCCCTTTGGACTTGTTTTCAGAATAAGCTGTTTTGCTCCAGAATCTTGAACTTCTTTTTACTTTCCCCCACTGACCTCACTGTCTCTTCTCTGTTCTGTCTTCTAGACTAGATAGTATTTCCTCTAGCGTAGGGATTTCCAGACTTTTGTTTTGCACGCGATTGTTTGGGTTTTATCTTCATTGCATTGCAGACCATCTATCTAATTGATCAAAGAAACTCTTCCTGAAGAATCCTGTATTTGCATTAAATAGGCTTTTGAAAGTCAGGATGAGTTGGGATAGTTTTATGTCCCATTCTTTAGTCAAGACAGCTGCACAAAATGAGTATCTTCTCCCAACAGTTGCGTGAAGAGTTTTAGACAGAATCTTCAGAGTCTGGAGTTTTAGAGGACATGTTTACTGAGATTTCCAATATGTCTGTTTTTAGATACAACCTTGTTCTACTAAAAGGGAAGATATGTTTGAGTTTTTTTTTCATTTAGACTCTCTCATATATTCTTATTATCTGTATGTGCCTGTACCTAATGTGTGTGTCTACATACAGCTGTCATAGAAGGAATTTTTCATTGCAAAGAATTTCCTCACCTTGAAGGAAATAACCCTTCACAGGGAATCAATTTCATGTAATATGAATATTTGCCTGTGTGTTTTTTACTGCTTATTTTACATTTTTTATTAAAATAGAGGAAACTTTGCAGCAGTATGTTCAGGTAAGTGTAATTTCAAAGCTCCACAGCTGATACTTTCTGCCTGGGACATGCATATGCAAAGGGTTATTACAGATCTCTCTATCCCTGGGTCAATGCAGGCCAACCTTACTACAGCTGGAGTATAAATCACTTCCAGTACTAGAGAAGGAAACTCTGTCTGCAGAGCCATTGCTGATGGTAGATTTGTACAGCAGCTTTTATGTACCTTAGTAATAACTATAAGCCATACAATTAGGTTTTCTTACATTCATTTTAATGATTAGTTTAACTATATTTAGGTAAGCGTGCAGTGGAGAACAGAGTCACAGTATCCCAGAATCATTTAGTTTGGACCTCTGAGATCACTGAGTCCAACCTCTGACCAAACACCACCTTGTCAACCAGACCATGGCACTGAGTGCCACATCCAGACTTCCCTTAAACACCTCCAGGGGCTTTGACTCCACCACCTCCCTGGGCAGCCCATTCCAGTGTCTAATCACCCTTTCTGTGAAGAAATTCCTCCTGATATCCAACCTGACCCTCTCCTGGATCAGCGTGAGCTTGTCCTGCACAGGTTGCCTGGGAGAAGACACTGACCTCCATCTGGCTGAGACCTTCCTCCAGATAGTTGTAAAACAGGGCAGAGGTATCTCAAAAAGGGTGTATTTATTTCCTAATGTATCAATTATTTTAATAATAATGGAAAATATGCAGTAAACAGAACATGCAGGCAAATGCTTACATTGCATGAAGTTCATTGCCTGAGAAGACTTAAGGCCAAGAGCAGACTCACCACAACTTACACTTTTACTTTCCAAATAGTCTGTATGTGCGACTTGATGTCCACTGAATTCTTCCTGGTCTTTAATTTTTGACTGTAATTCCTCCTAAGAAAGAGTCAGAAACACAAAAAAGAGCAGACATTAGTAGCATTGATTGCTTTTTGTAAAGTTCTGTACTTTAGATAAATTTATTTTCTGTCATAGATATTTCAAGTCATTAGTATTATGTTTTATTGGTTAACTCTATACCTTTATGGTTATTTTTTTTCTTGAAACATGCAAATGAATTATAAAAATAACACTTGCATTAAAATAGTGCTATTACTGCATCTTACTAATAGGCTGGAATAACATTTTCCTTAGAAATCTTACAGTTTATTTCACCAAGCTAAAAATGGATCTGCTAGACCTTTAGTTTGTTTCTTTCAGCAAAAGTTTCTTTTTTTGATTCTCTGTCTATCAAACTTGAATTAATTGGGAATGTTCTCCTTCAAAAGGTGAAAAAGCAACCTTTTGTGGCACAATAACTATATCCTTGTAAATCAGATTCTTCATGCCTTATTTAATAATATGTTTTCTTTTTAATATTATAATTGCAGTTTTAAAACAAAGCAAATTTTCTCAAGAGTTATTGCAGCAGATGTACAATTATTCTTAAGGGTATGTGGTTTCTCACTGATTCTTGGCATGGGAAAAGAAGAGATACTGGGTTGGTTTTATCGAAAGGAATTTAGACTGAATGTACTTTTGGCCAAAAGACTTTCGTTACGAAACAAAATCCATCCTGTGTTGTCACTCTGCTTTGCTTTTCTATACTAATTGCTTTCAGCATGGATTGTATGATAATACATGTGTTTGATATGTATGGCTTGTTTATGTGGAGCTCCATTATCCTGTCTCATGTTCTTGAAGTGCCTGAAGTAGTTTCACTAATCTGTCAGCATAGTATGTACTTGTGGATAAATATAGATGTGCAGCCACTCTGTGAGTGGTCATCATCATATGCTGAAGCTAAAAATTACCCCTTTGGTTATGGAAAGGCTGAGCTGATCTGCAGGCCTGCTCCAGCACACACATTGTAGGTCTTCAGCATTTCTCTATTGGAAAACAATGCTGAGAAACTGAAGGAAATGTCTTCCTCACAAGCAGTGAGGAAGTGTGAAACAGGATTATGAAACAACTAATTTATTTTTCAATTTTAGTTAGAAAAGGGTTCTAACTTTTCTAGCTGAAGGAGCGGAACATTTCAGGTATTCACAGGCTCATGGATATTACAGTAGCATGTTGGAGAAAATCCAGCGTGATCGGCTTTATAAAGGGGCTCGGTAGGTATGAAAATACTGCAAATAGATGTTTGCGTTTGTCTTATTAGTTCGTTCATCGTTGCTAAAGTGTAAATTTGACACTGTTTACTAAAAAAATACAACCTCTGTTTTTTCTGCTTAGAGATAATGAAACTTCAGTAACTATGTACGGCTGATATTGTATCCATTGTAGCACAAACTCTTGGCCTGTGCATTATGATCATTCAATTGTTTTGATTCCTCTTACAGCTTTAAGAAAAATACCTGTAGAGCAGATCATAGCAGGGACTCTCTTATGATGATTTAATTTGGTATTCATCCCCAGTGTCAGCTTTTGACTATGTGTTGCTCTAAAACTACGCTGCTTTTTTACAGCTGTTTTTCTGATCAGAGAAATGATCAATATATGGAAAAATCTAGCAGTGATTTTATGTCAGGAGGCCTTTCTGTGGCAATAGTATATGGTTGTGATGACAACCATGTGTGATATTGCATTGATACTTCCATATTTATTCCTTGTCTCTAATTTTTTTAAAATACATAGCATTGAGAAAATAATATGGTTATCGCCTGCACTAAAGGAAAATACTCTGTAGATTAGGAGTATAATTTGAAATATAGCTTACTGCACATTTAGTAGAAAAATAAGGGACAGTGTTGGAAACAAGAAAATGTGCTTCAGACAGAATTATACCCCCAAATGGTACAGACATCTTATACTTGATCAAGCACAGTTAAACTATGTAACAGATTTTCATAGGATAGGAGTTTTCAATATATATACAACTTCCTAAACTTCACCTGTAGATTCCCTGCTATTGCAGAGTCCTCAAGCATCAGTGTTACCATGATCTCCTCCATATGCATTACCATTCATTCTCCTGGGGAATGAGCTATTTTTCTCTAGGTAAAGGGTTTAGCTTAGTGCAGTACTTATGTGGTGACCAGTACCCTACAATATGTAGACATTCAAACTAAATGCTTCTGTGGTCTGTTCTGGTACTTCTCTTTGTATGTTTATTATTTTGAAATCAGGCAGTAAAAACTAAATTTGTTAAGGAAATCAGTATCTCAAATTGAGTATAACTCCTTCCTTCCACCCACCTCCCTCCAGATATCTTCTGTATAAACCCATACAAACTATATGTGGTGATTTCTCATGTTAAAATTATGCCTGTTATTTAATGGGTCAGTGTTTCACTGGCATAGATGACAAAACTGAGCACATATTTTTTATTGCTACTTCACATTATAATGTGTCAACATAAAGGGACCAACTGGGGATGATTTTGAGTCTTTGATTTTGAGTTTTATGTCTCAGAGGCAACTTTTATTTAGTAGTTTTATAGGGCTCTTGGTCTAGGCATAAAAGCTATATTTTGTTAAAGCTCATACATTATCAGCATAGATGTCAGTGATAGTCTTGTCACTGAGCCAGATTTTTGCAATGCAAATAGCAAGCATATGCAAATGCTGGAAATAATGGAGCTGAAAAGATGCCTTAGAAAGCCAAACCTGTATAATAGTTCATGACCAACTCATGATCAGCTCCAGACCCTCACAGTGTTGTCAGTGTTAGCTTTCACACTAAAGATGCTTAAATGGAGTTACCAGCTACAAAATGGTCTTTTAAAAAATTGAACTAAATAAGTGTCATATGTCAGTCATTTCTCTAACTGCTGTAATTGCTGTAGTAATGATAGATGTTAACCCCCAGGATATGCTTTTTCTGTATTTGGGGGAAAGGCTGTACAGTTCTATATTTCTGAGAAGAGCTATAATAAAAATTTTTGGCGCACTGGCAAATCTCACAGATAATTGCATTTCTCTATTAGAGTGTGCAAATAAGTGATTTTTCAGTTAGATGTCTGGAAAAAAACCTAAATCTCAAACCTAACAGAATCGTTAAAAGGCTTCCTACTAGCAGTGAATATGTGGATTTAAATTCCAGTTTCAGAATCCTGGCTGAATGCCACAATGATTGAAGACTAGGGTGGCGGGTGGCTGCTCCCAGGTACCATGGCTAAGGTTTCTTAAATTTAATTTCATCAGGATGTGAAGCGTACCTAATCTCACACACCGTCTGCCTGCCTTGAATTCCTTGAATCTATGCATGCCTTTACAGTATATTTTGAACTTAGTAGCTAGGTTTAAAGCAGAATTGCTAGAGGAATAGAAATGTTTGATTAGATTGCTGCAGATTCCTTCAGGAGGCCGCCTGGGCTGACTGCCTGGCCCCCGTGGCCTGGCCGGGGTGTGTTGTGCTTGGCAGGGGTGACTGGCGAGCAGCCCACCCTGCCCAGCCCGGGCACGGTGCTCGGCACGGAGCCTGGGAATGGCGTGGGGAGCTCGACACGGTGGCAGTGGGAAGGACAGGGTTTTCACTGCACAAAGGACACAAATCCTTAAGTAAATTGGTCTCACTGCTCACAAAAAAATTTTCCTGACTGAGCACTTGGCAATCAAACTGATTTCATGGCTAGATGTGAGCCAGTCAAAACCACACATTTGGCAAATATGTTCCCAATTGTAAAAATATTGTCTGTCTCTGTCCTAAAGCTATTTGTGGAGAGATTTCCATTGCCTAATGCATTTGATAGTGCATAAAAATTTGCATCTGATCCTTTGCATCCCACTGTCTTCATGTTCATTCACCTAGGTGATGACAGAAGAGCAGTAGCACTTACACTCTTCTCTGATGGCTCTTTTTTCAGTACTTTGAAGTAGACTATTATTGAGAACAACAGTGTATTTTTAGAACAAGTTTTGTGTAATATTGATGTAGGACTGTTTTATACACTTCATTTTTTGCAAAGAGTCATATTGTCAGGAAGGTTCCATGATTATGCTTTTGCCCTCAAAAATCAAGTGAAACTTTGCAGGAAACAAATCTAGCAGGAAACATCTGTCGCAGTGGGAGAAGTTCTGCTGCTGTGCTGAAGAATGATGCTATACCTTGTCAGTCAGGTTATTTTCAAACAAAAGCATAGATGTGTCAAACTTGCAGAATAATAGCTACGTGAAGAGAAGATGCATTTCTATCTTCTATTATCGTCATATAAGAACTTCTAAACTGATTTTTCTAAAGGAAAACATTTTCTCTTTTCTCTGGTGGATGCTTTTTTATTTTTCATTGTGTGATTTTGGGTCCTGATTCTGCCACATTTTGAATACTCTCAAACAATAAGGTTTCTTCTTCCAGAATTTTTTTTCATTTTTGTTCAGCGGTGAAGCGTTAAAATACTTAGGAAAGGTCAAAAATCTCATTTATTCTTAAAACAATCACATATCATTAATAATTGACAATTACTTTCAGTAGCAGTTGCAATTCTGTTCCTCAAAGGAAAAGGCAAAAGGTATTAGACATAAGGCAACCATCATTGTAGTTCATTCTTTCTCTCTTTGCAACTTGAATGCGACATACAATGTAACACTCCAGGGTGCAGTACTATGGGGAAATGCTGTGATGGTTTTAGTTCACAATATTTCCATGGTTTATATTGCATTAAAGCAACTCTGTCCCAATCACCAGTAGTACTCATGGGTATTGTGACGCTTGTATTACTTTCAGAATGGATAATGACTTGTCTTGCCAGTGTTACTTAATTTGCTACTTCTACAGTCTCTAGTAAAACTAACAGAGGGTGCTACCAGTACCGGCCTGAAGACCAAACATGACTTTTATTGCCAATAAGAGCTGAGCTCTGAGGATTTTGGTTTGGAAATTTTATGTGTAAAATGGTAACATTTGAAGTGCTTCAATTTATTTTTCCTTCATTCACAGAAAAACAGCAAGTGGAGCTCAGTCTAGTATACAATATCTTGATGCTCATTATGGGGAATTCAATCACAGGATAATTTAAATTAGAAGGTATCCCTGGTGAGTGATTAGTCCATCCTCAGCTTGCTCACCAACTAGGGAAGGCTTCTCAGGGCCTTGTCCAGTCAAGTTTCAAGTGTCTCCAAAAGTGAAGTTTGTGCTGTATCTCTTGACAACGTGTATCAGTGTTTGACCACGTCCTCACAGTGGAAATTATTTCCATATAATTTTCCATATTATTTCCATGTAATTGAAATTTCTCACATTCAAACTAGTGTCTATTGGCTCTTGTCCTGTCATCCTGTGCTCAAAGAAGAGTCTAGTTCCTTGGCATCTTTGCTATACTCCATTAGGTGGCTAAGGAGGGCAGTAAGATTCTCTTTTTAAGGTTGAATCAGCCCAACACTCTGAGCCTTTACTAATCTAGCAAGCCCTTAACCATCTACATGGTCCTCTCTTGGCCTTGCTTCATATCTTGTCAGCAATGTCATTCTCATATGGGAGAGCACAAAACTGAACACAGTACACCAGGTATAATCTCAAAAGTGCCAAGTGGAACTGTAGGGTTTGGTACTTTTGGGAAAGCTAACACATAATTAATATTTTTTGGCCATGGAAAACATTTCATGTCTGACTCTTCATGTAAGATTTTTACTGGTAACACATATATTGTTTTTGAGTCATTCTTGACTGACCTCGGTATAAATTACAGGTGAATAAGACCCTTTACGACTCACCATAGACAAAAGACCAGACTCCTGACTTTTGTAAAAGGCTAAGCGGGTTTAAATAGCAATAAAGAATAATTTTTTGTTACTTGACAACTGAGTTACAGGTCTGACCTGCAAGCAAAAGATAAGAAATGAGGATGCTATTCAAACAGTTGGGTATCAGCAAGTCTTACCATGTAAAAAAAAAAAAAAAAAAAAAAGAGGATTGAGTATGCACTGCATAGTAAACACCACTCAATTTGACTATAAAAGATTTTATCTTTGATTTTTTCTACCAGTTAGATGATGTGTATTTTACCTATGGCACCATGGAAGTTATATTTATGTGTTGTGTATTCCTTTGATTAGCAGCTAGTTTGCTTTGACAGTGTAGTGGGCAGTTGAGGTACTCTGTAAAAGTATTGAATTACCATGTTGAATTACCCAAAAGTAAATGTGTCTTTTCTACATTTCAGCTTCTCCAGTTGGTAACGGATATATCAAGCCACCTGTCCCACCTGTTTCTGGTACACAGAGGGAAAAAGGACCTCCAGCCATGCTGCCCATCAGCATTGACCCAGACAGTAAACCAGGCGAATATGTCCTGAAGAGCTTGTTTGTTAATTTTACTACTCTGGCTGAACGCAAGATTCGCATCATCATGGCAGAACCTCTTGTGAGTAAAAAGAAACTCTATGTATATATACTGTTCTTTGCATTTGTTTTAAAATCTGGCTTGCTTGCTGTGCAATGAAGAATATTTTGCTTGTAATCTGCGTTGGAGTTCGATAGTGTTTCCCAAACTGTAAGATATGCTGCTATGGCAATTAGAACATTGTGGGAGAGGGCAGAGGTATGCAAGATATGCCAAAGGGGTGACATGAAAAGGAATTAATATTTAATTTCTGTTTGCACTGTGGGCACATGTTAATGGGATTGAGAGGCAGAAGGGGTGTCAGCCAGCATAGATTTCACAGCTGGGAGAGCAGTTACTTGAGTCAAAATAGATCAGAAAATGCTGAAATATGATAAAGGCAGTATTTCTGAACATTACAGGTTTTCAGCTAAAACATGAAAATTACTACCACTGCTTGCTCCTCTTTTAGTTCTGACAGTTGTAGATTTCGTAATCTAACAAAGGGCTATAGCACCTATTTTTTAGATATGAAAAAGCATGCAGCATTTGAAAATGGAGTTACATTACAAGGTCTTGCACAGTGAAAGAGCCATTGTCATTTGTATTTTAAATTTAACACTCAAGTGTGTTTGTCGCAATTTGTCTTATGTAACTGAACTTCCAGGAGTCTGCTCATTTAACTTGAGACTACATTTTATATACGTTCTTGCTATTTTGATTAAGGAAGACTATTTCTATAACTTTTATTTTAGTTCTGACGAGGTAAAAATAATCCCAAGACCTAAAAATAACCAGAAATCTCTACTTCTGTGCTATAAGGGAATTTTTATAAGATCTCAGAATGTTTTTATTATAAAGTTCAATGTAGAATACTTAGTTCAGTTTCCCGTTTTCAGGTCTGGATATTTTGAAGGGCAAAATTAAAATTTTCTTTATACTGATGGCATCTGTTTAGCCTTGATTTAGATTCAGAAGCATTTGATGCTTGGAAAGTTTTACCAGGCTTTCTTCTGAAACATTAGGTAGATGCAAGATGACAGAACTATCTTACATAATTTGGAAATAACACCAAAAAAAGCTAACAGTAAAGAATATTTTGACAAAAATCCAGTTTTTCTTCTTTGATGAGTTCCCTCCAAATCACAAAAAGTAGAATAAACTGACAGTCATAGTGTAGATCCTTTTAAAAAATAAAATACCAACAGCTATTTATTACCATCCAGGCTTCATGTGACGCGCAGTGAATGTCTTTAAAAGTTTAAAGCAAAATATGTATAAAATTACTTGACAAAGTCGGGAAAACAGAAAGACCAGGACTGAGGACATAATTTCCTTGCAGCACGTTTGTTACTCTTAAACATGAACCTCTGTGTTTTCATATAAGGTTTCAGGCGTGGATTTATTCCCATTTCACCTTGTGTTCAGATGATTTTGAGTTGCTGTGTGGTAATTATGTTGGTTTTGTCACTTTGAGAAATTATGAATATCAGACTGTTGATCTTATTCTATAGGTTGTTCAATGGAATTTTGTTTGGTAAATTCAATGTAGAATGTAAAAAAAAAATATTACAGGAGACTGGAATGTCACCTTCTTGTCACCATTTTCAGAGTGCATTTTTTACAGGGGTATGACCATGAGACACCAACAATAATTCAATTATATACTCACATCTCATTAGTACTAATAAAACTTACAAATCATGGCATGCTGCTATTTGAGGTTGACTGTGACCAGTGAGCAAGCAGGATTCTGTAGACATTCAGTCAAAATGATCTTGAAATAATTAGGTTATAATGAAAGAAGTGACAAGGGAAAATGGCAGAAATTATTCTCAAATAACAGCTAAGAATTTAAGTCTACCCTTTTTGTGAGGTAGCTGCAGAATGTTTAGCAGCTTTGTTCCCATATTTTACTCTACTGATAATAGAATTATGACCAGGAAGTCCCAGGGATTTGGGAGACAAAGTTTATAAATTGATGGTGAAAAGCTGCTTTTTGGCCTTTTTTCACAATAGGTAGTCAGATGGTGAGCTCTTTGAAGATTCTGTTTTAATTAAACTCAAATGTACTTCAAAGAAAGTCAAACTTGCAAAGTGCTCAACACTGAGATATTTCTAGTTTGAATTCTCGAAGTCATTACTAGATATGACAGTTTAATTTTATAATGAGTAATGAATACTTAGGATATCTTTTAGAGACACTAAACGATGTGTTTATAATGTTGCCTTTTCATCTCTTTTATCACAAAGTCTACCTCATGTTGAAGCTCTGGAGTTACTATGGTTAGATTAAATACTTGCTGATACCTTTTTTACCTAGAAAACTCTTCATACACATATTTTGCCTGCTTATACTTTCTGATTATCATGACTGTTGTTTTTATGAATTTTTTTCTCAGTTTGTTTGGCTTCTATATGTATATGTGGTATATCCATCTCTTTCTTTTCTGATGTACACAGAGCCTAAGTGTAAATTACAGTGTTCTGACAATTATATTGGAAAACCATGTTTGTGTCACATCATGAGTTTCAGATGCAAGAAGGGCACTAGAAATGATTGCTATTTTCTAGGGCGTCAGTGAAGGGCACAGCAAACCCACCCCCGCCTGCAGCCCCATGAAGTCTTGTCTGTGATAGCAATATTCCAATGGCAGAGAAAGCAGAGGGCAATGTCACCTACTCCTCCTGCTGCCTTGGCTGGCAACTGAGTATCATTTGACATTTTGGTTACTGGATCTGGCAGTCCTCATCATAGAAAACGCACTCCCCAGTTAATTTCTTTTTCTAGGCATGAATATAATGTCAACTATCCTCTGCTAAGTCTTTAACAAGTTAAAAAGGAAAACTTTTGTTTCCAGATTTGACATTTTTTAACTTTTTCTGGAAAAAGTTTTATTCAGAATTTCAGGTCATTTTTTCCCTTTTTTAGGATTTCTGTATATAACAAACAATTCAATAATTATACTAACATCACAGTAATGAGACTAATTTTTGATAATTAACTATTGTACCCAGATTGTCAAATTAAATTAATCCAAATTGAAAGTATTAGACAGCAGACTTAATTGAAGTGGATTGTCCAGTTTATAAAAATAAATTCCCATAACTGAAATGTAAATATTTTTTCTTGATAACCTTTAATAATTTCCTGCTTCTTTTCTGTAGATAATCATTCTTTTATTCCACAGAGCTTTTTTTTTCACAGCTGATTTAATTCATATAGAGTTTTTATGAATTTATATTCTAACTTTTCTCCACATTGCTTCACTTACAAACACAATTTGATATTTTATTACGCTGATTTTTTTCAAGCTGTGGTGACCTTGAAATGAAGCTGGAAAGAGGAAGCCAGGGAAATATTCTTGCCAGTTCAAATGAAAGAATATGTTTCATAGCTTTGTAAGGAGAAAGCCCAGAAAACAGTTTCCTTTTTAGGACTGTTGATTATCACTTTGGGTAATAATTCATCCTGTGCATACAGAGCAGGCTAATCTTTAAATACGGCTTTCAGCAGTACTTACACACAGCTGTAGACATTGATAAAACATAGGGAGCTACAGGCATTGACAGTTGTTAATGGTTAATTTAGCTGTTGGTAAACTTTCATTATGCTTTTCTCCTGCAAGCATCTTCTTTTACTGAGTTTATCTAAATTCAGGATCTCTCTGAATACTGAACTCAAGAACAGAATTTACTCATTATAGGATTGGGACTATAAGCATATCCATGTATTCTGAATACAACTTTTTCCTTTTATCAGGCAGGTTTCATCTCACCAGAAAAAAACCTTCTGAGGAGTGATGTGGTTGATATTAGTGTATTTATTACTTCCGTTTCATCAGAAGCTTAAAGACATTAAAATAGAGATCTATTTCAAAATGGGGCTGGTGATTCCAGCCAAACAGATGGTTAGGAAGACTCTGAAGAAAGGAAAAAAGTAATGCAAATTGCAGAGACTGACCAACCAACAGATATAATGTCACTGGTTTCTGATTAGCTTTAGCCTAGGCTAATCTTTCGCTAGGCAAGAGGAGAAATATGCTAAGGACAGACTCGGGAGAAAAGGAAGTAGTTTTTTTGTTTTCTGAGGACTGGGCTGTGATAGCTAGTAAGATTTATGTAGGCTATGATCATACCAAGCAGTTTTATTCCACAGCTGTAATGTAGAATTTTCTGGTTTACAGGGACTAAAACCCCAGCTGCATCACACGAGGTGACAACTCCTTGATTGTCACCTGTAATGAGACATTACCATTACACATACTTTACATTTGAAGTCCTCATTAATAGTTTGTCATGCACAGGGACTTTGTACCCCTGGTTGTTCACAGTGAATAGATAGTAGTTACTATAAGGAACAAGTAACTTCATGAAAAAGAGGAAAGGCAAGCTGCCTTGCTCTGTTCTAGCTATTCACTCAGTATGTGTATGCCCAGACAAATTGAAAATAACAGAACTTTATTTTAATAACTTTATGGAAGTATATACTGAAAATTCTGTTCTCTGTTCTCATACAAAAACTATCTCCCTAGGGCCTTTCTCTATAAATGCTACAAGCACACCAGCTTCCTATTGTCATCTGTCCCTGTCCACCTCTGTGTCACTGAAGGTTTATGCCACTCTTCATTAATCTAATTTTTTTATTCCACAAGTGTTTGTAGTAGTCAAAATTTTGTAAAGCATGTGGCAGTCCCTCCCAGCTCTAAGGACCTCATAGTTCATAATACCATAACTCTGTATCTAATGTTTCGTAATTTTTTATTTCTGCTGTGTTATTTATTTAGCATTTAAATTATAGAAATAAATATTATTATAGTAGTTTTTTTTAGATCTAGTTGTGACAAATAATGTGTAGGTCATTAAGAATAATTAGTCTTTCAATAACTGTCTGTGAAGTACTTCAGATGCTTCTTCATGAAATTCTGCCTCACTTTATTATATTGCGCTGAGGACTGTTCTCTCATCTCTTCATAAGAAAGTGAAAGCATCTCCACAACATCTTAGTTATGCAATGTGTAACCTGAACACATATGATCCTTTTATGGTATGGAGCTCCACAGATCTGTTACAGTGGATCATTAAGTGGCTTGTTGAAGTCAGTCACAAGATAGTCTGGAAGACCGAGAACAGTCATTCACCTCAGGAGAAACGCCTAGAAAGGTTTGTGTGATTGAGGTAGTGACCATAGATCAGGTATCTTCCGTGTAGTTCAGAGGGACATCGTAGAATTGGAACACAGAAGTTGAAGGAAAGAGTATGAAGGATGCACCTGGGGAAAAAAGAGTTAGAGGAAGAGACAAATGTAGGGTTTCAGAAGTAATCATGGGGTGTGCAGTTGAGCAGTATTGTCTGATTCCAACATCCATATGGGACTGAGGGAAAAACTTCATGTCATTTTAGCAAGGCGAGAAGGAAATGGACACATTTTTGCATAGACCTTGGCATTGTCATTTGCACTTAGATGTAGGTCCATAAAAACACTCACACATTTCAGTCAGGCAGTGTCAACAGGCATTTTCTCAGTGCTCTTGGGGTTTCCATGGCTGAATGTGTGGGCAGAGCTCATTCCAATGGCAGGACTCTCGAGGATGCTTGCTGTCCCTTGGCCTCATTACTGCATGGATATAGTTGGAGAATAGTCAATGACGCATATGATGGTTCAAATTGCTAAGAGAATTTAACTTTGGATGACAGATTCAATCCAAGGTCACTGAGGCTGTCACACTACATTCACATGTGGACCGATGCTTGCAAATACAGCAGAGAACCTACCACATGCCCTTAATCATGTTTTTTGTGTCATTTAAGAATATTGATTGTCCAGAAAATTAAAGTCCTACTACAGTCATTTCAGGCCAGTCTTATCCCTGGTCTGTCATCATGAAGGACAGAAGAAAATCAAGTATAGTCTTTGGTAGCATTCTTGCCAGATAAATAGCTATTCAATAAAGAGGTATCTTTCCATAGCTTCACAAAAGCTTCATCCTTTGCATGCTTTCAGAGCCACCTTTGAATTCAATGAGGTGCTGCTTAATTTATGTGCTCTTTTCTGGGCCTGAATCTGGCATGGCACCATTTCTATATCAGATAGCTTGAATTATACCATATTTGACCCTGCATATCTGGTGGCATGACAAATATGAGAAAACTTGAAATACTTCACGTAACTACGTTCCCAAATTGGAAACCCACCCTATAAGGTCTTGTTTCACTAGCTTGGTATGCAGTACGTGTGGAAGCTATGGCTTTAAGGGCCAACATACTTGTAGCAAAAGAACAGTGTGAGGGCTGATGTTAGCTCTGCAAGGTCACCTGGCATCCTCCTTGAAAGTCTGTCAAATCAGTACCAGTATCCAGGAGAAAAAGGCTTCAGATCAAATCTCCTGGGGACACATCTCATATGATACATACAGTTACAGCCTTTGAAATAAACACATAGCCAAGAAAGCCCCAAGTAAAGGAATTTTAAAGAAAACTACTGGCAGAAGTTCTCAAGTTCATTTTAAAGATACACTTTCCTCATCTCCTATTCTGTGAAAACAGGTGCACAGCTGGTGACAATGAGTAGCTACCTGATGTTAAAGCAGCAATGGATGACAGACAGCAGACCATGGCCAGGGTCATTTGCTATCCCTTTTTACCCCTGGCTGTCCTGGTCTTGAGAGAAGTGTGGTTCCTGTTTACAGAGATCTCTGTTGTGCCTGGAGCAGCCCTGCAGTTACAACTCTAAATTTATTCAAATCAACTGATAAGGACTTCCTATAGGCTTTATTAAATTAGGTCACATTATTCTGAGTGGGTAACCACTGGTCAGGGCCCCAAGGGCACTAATAAGCCTTAATGGCCTCCTCTGAGTCTTACCCACACCTGCCCACAGGCCAGGATTCCCAGGATTTGGAGCCATTAGTCCCTGCCACAACTGGGACTGCTCCCACAGCCCTGCCCCCTCCCCGTGGGCCCTGCTGAGCCAAGTCCACCCATGTAAAATACATTAAAAGAAGGAACCTTATCCATGGCTTGGAACACAGAGATCCTGTACATCCTCATAGCATTGCTCTCACCATGGGCAGAAAGCTTGTCTAAAAGTGAGGACAGTGCTCTCATAATAACTCAGGGAACCTGTTGAGCTCAGGAGGGAAGCTGTACTTTCCCCATCCTCTGAAGGAAATAAGAGCTTCCTGCATTTTTCTACCATGTATGTCCTTCTTACTCAGAAGAAACAGCTTTGCTCATCATAAATCAGTTGGTGTAAAACTCTTTGCATACAGGACTGAGGTGTCAGTTAACTTTTCCATTTGGGAAACAAAGATGTAGCAAATGATCAGGGTACATCAAGGTCAGGGACGAGCATCCTCTCAGCCTCTTCACCAGCTCTCAAGCTGATGTTAGAGTTAAAAGATAGGGAACAGCACTATTGAAGTTATGCACTTTTGACTGCAGTGACTTTGTCTCCTATATCTATTTCATTCGTCAGTATCTTTCAGTGCTTCTATTTCACAGCAGTCTGCTGTCACAAAAACCTCTTCACACAAGTAATTATTACATGCATACCTTTGTATTATTTGTCTTAAATATATGTATCAACTGATGAAGATCACATAGCTGAAACGCCTTGATAAACAGTTGAAACGACCTCGAATAGCAGTTTCATGCAAAAGTCTTAACATTGACTTGGAAGTGTAGCTCTTCATCATCTATTGTTCTTATTGTTACATGGAAGTCACTCCATCAATATCTTTTCAGAGGATTATGGTTATTCCAGTCCAACATGCTCATAAGTGAAAGATCTTGGACTCTAATACTGCATTCTATGACAACGCTGTTGACTAAAGTGTTATACATTTCCCACCTCAGCAAATTATGGTCCAATTAGCAAAATTTTATCTTCTTATATTGGAAATTTTTTTGTTAGAATCACACAATCTATTAACACAAGTCTGTGATGGAATTATGGTATCAACATTGAGTGTCCACACTTTGTCTCAAGATGTTCTTTTTAAATTTATCAGACTAAGAGGTTGTAAAACCTACCTCTTTTTCTGTACACTGTAGTATTGGAATAAGTAAAATCAGAGAAAATCAAGGGATAGTGTTATAATACTAGCCAGGAGGATCCTATTAGACAGAGGATTTTCATGTGTTAATTAAATTACAGTTTTGAAAAGGCATTCCTATTAAAACAAAGTTCTGAAAACAAATAGCCAACAAAAAGTCCTTTCTCCCTTGTACTAGAGTGTACCTCAAATCTCAGTAAAGTTATCCTCAGTACTCTTTTCAACTTCACAAAAGCTTGTATTTAAAATATTTCTTTCAGAACTGGTCTACTAATGGCCATCAGCTTTTTTGGGCTTAGAATACCCTAGTAAAATAAATGTTTTACTTCCTGCCCACAATAAAGCACTGTACTTGTCTATTGTTGGCATTGAGTGGAGGGCATGTCTGGGAATTTTTTACTGTTCAGGTAAGAATGTTAAGAGTCCTTGAGTTGTTTGCTCAATGTAAGTGAAAGAAAACTTCCGTTTTTGTTTCTTGTGAATTGTTTTGGGTTTTTTACATTCCATGTTATTTTGGGAAAATTGCAATGCAAGTTTTTTTACTGTGCATCGAATAGCAATCTCTAATTCAGTGGGCTTGCTTCTCTCTTCAGGTTGCTTGAAATTTACTTATGTAGAGTATTACTTCTGAAAATTAATTTGGTGGTTTTTTGGCCTGTTTGGCCATTTTTTTCTGGTATATCAGTTACTTAAGACTAAACACTCTCACGACCAAAATTTCTGTGTCCACGTTTCAGTTTTCTTGGTAGACAGGCTAGGTAAAAGATGCCTTTTTCAGAGAATGTGGTAATCAGACAAAAATTAGCCTGCAATGCCTGATGTGATGACATAGTCTATCATCGAATCAGAGCAGTACATGACAAGGATGCCAAAGAGTAAGAGCCAGGGAGTGAAAACCTATATTTGAAGCCGATCTGATGTTTTCTTGCATTTTTATATTCAGCAGTACTGAGCGCATCCTTTTCCATGTGAATGAGACAAAAGTGCTGTTACCAAAAAACCGCAAATATTACTACATGTAATTACATGAAGAAAGAATAGACTCAGTAATACTGAGCTTGTCTTTTAAACATGCACCTTTCATTATTTTTTTTGCTTTAACTGTAATGACAAGTAGGCTTTTGACCTACTTGAGCTTGTTAAATAAAATTTGTTTTGAAAATGTAGCGTATTTTTACTTACATTTCATGGCCCCTTGAAATATGCTTATTGCCACTGTGTGAAGTATCATGTAGAATTAGCATTGCTTTTTTACTCAATTTTCAACAGTTAAATGAAATCCATCACAGTTTTTGTTAACATTTTGTGTGTCTGTAATTTTGTCTTATGCGAAGTTGTGGTGTTTCCTTGAAGCTATATTATCGTATCTTTATTTTTATGTTTGCCTTTAGAATTTCCAGTTGCTGTATGCTTAGAATTTCAAAGGATAATAAGGGAAATCTCCTTTTCTGCTTATTTTGCTATCTGTGTACCATAGTCGCTGACACAGTTTCTTAAAAGAAGTGTTTAGCAGCTAATTGATGCTGAGAAGAGCAACAAGAGAAGTGAAAGATTCCGTTGTCATCCACTGAACAGACAAGTAATGTGTTTATGAATGAAGACATGCTGACTTGCAAAGAGTGGGTAATGAAAACAGGACACTAATTTGCCTGTTTCGTAGAACTTCCAGGTGGGAGACGTTTGGGAAATATCAGAGTAAACAGATTATCATTTTCAGTGTAAAGGCTTGGCTCTCTTAATTGCATAGGTATAAATTAACCAGGCTTCTTGGGGGGGTGGTGGGAATTCCCAAATAGTTAAAAGGTATATAAGAGGTGAAAATTACTTCCTGAGACGTTCAGAGCTATTTTGGGTACAAGAGCTTTTTTGTGGGACCACAGACTGTTCCATGTTCATTTTTGAAAAGGCAAAATGGAAGTAAATACTCCCAAGTTCAGCTTCATGAACCTGCTCAATGCAGGATCAGCACAGACCCATTCTGCGAGGGAGGAGGCAGGAGCACACAGGTGGAGCATAGAACATGGGTTACACATCATGAGTTCAAGATTGACAGTGATAGTTTTCCTATTTTTCTATGTACAAAATAATCAATGGACCAAAAAAAAAAAAAAA
>VZRN01002384.1:296384-421569 GCA_013397935.1 Dasyornis broadbenti
AAAAACCAAACAAAAAGGGCATGTTTTGGAGCAGACCTTTTCCTACAAATACCAATTTTCTTTCATGCTGAAGAGTATGTAAGACAGAGATATTCATTTGGGGCACAGGGAGCTTATGGGATGATTCATCATAAGAAAGAATTACACTTGGGATTTTTTGGCTCTTAAGATTGTGCTTACATACACTTTACTTATATTGTAGCTGTAGTAGTTGAATGTGGTCTGTGTCTACTCCATTTTATGTGAAAAAGTCCAGTCTTCTTTCTGTTCGGTGAGTCTTCCACCCAGGCAGATCACTCAGTAGAGTATGTCTGGCTGCCTTTTAGTGTGCAGTGCAGAAGTTAAAATTTGTGTAAAAATACCCTTTCACCATGCTTTTAAGAAAAAAAAAAAACAGCTCAAAAACTGTGGGTTTTAGCTCAATCAGTAATACAGTAGCCTGTCACAGTTCAGTAGGAAAAACAGGCCTAATGGTTGCTGAGATTAGAAATACCTTTAAGGGGCATTATATGTCATTATAACATGGTGACATAGTGAAGCTTAATAGGCTCTACAACATCCTTTTGTTTTTGTGTTTCCCTGAACACTCAGTTCTGTGACAGGTGGCTATTCCTGTGTAAATTTACCCAATTATATTTGTGTAGCAGCCCTGAAAAAGCCTTAATATATTAACTGTTAAAAGTCACTGACAGTCTTTGGAGAAATGTGCCTGTGTGAATAGAGGGTTTGAATGATATGTTGTTTTTTAGGTAATGTGTAAATATTATATTTAGTTGATGCATGCAAATATGATAAAATATGCATTTGCCATTGCATAGTTAACATATAATGTTTTATTATATTCTATTTATGTTTTCCCAAGAGCAATGAGAGAGAGGAAGGAAGTTAAGTTTTAGTTGAGCATTTTGTTTTGTGAGCATTGGCGACACAAAACATTTAACTGGTTTTATTGGAAAACAATAGTTTCAAATATTAAATTGTCTTTGCTGTTCTTTACTGCTTGTCTCTAATGTGTTTATATCATGAGAGTTTCCAACATGAACAAAGTACGCAATTGAAGGCAGCACTTCAAACAAGAAATAAGGATGTTTAGCTTAGTGATTAAAAATGGAAATGTTACTATTGAGAATCCATTCTTCTGAAATTTTCTGGGTTTTTTTTGATAGTCCAGTAAGCTATGGTCCTTTCATAGTAATCAAAATTTTCTTTATTCATATTTTGTTGTTCTAGGCTTTGGCTCCAAATTCAGCCTACTTGTTCATGTAAGATTTGGAAGTCATTTCTGTAGAATGTAGTATATCTACAGACTCAAATAAGGTGACTTGTAATGTAAAAACGCCTCTTTTCCATTCCTGATTTGGGCGGACAGGAAAATAAATAGAAGTAAAATTATGTTATGGGGCTAGAAAAGAGTTTTAGGATTTTTTGAAAACTTTAAGTGTATCTCCAGGGTAAATAGACTGCTATGGAATCTATTGCCCAGAGACAGTTCCACATTATTATGCTTTTTAGTGCCTCTTTGCAATTACTGAACCTTTGGTATACAGTGAAGATACCTACCATGTGTATAAATATATTTTATATAGTACCTGCCATAGCAACAATGTTGAAAATACTGCATTAAATGAAATGGTAAGATTTGTAATGGTATTAGAACTAAGCTAATAGAATAGGCAAGTTATTTACAGTAGATGAAAAGAAATTCTTTATTACATAAAGAAAAATAGTTGTTTTCAAAGGACTCTTGAAGTACTTGCATGTAAATGAGCTGCCTTTGAATTTACTCAGCCATGTCTCTCTAACATGGTCAGTTGTTACTCTCATCATGCAAGCAGTCATCCTTTTCTATTTTGAGAGTGCTTAGACAACAAAACCCCACATTTTAATCTGGCCCTTCATCTTTATTCAGTTCTTCTCATCTTTATTCAGTTTTTCATCTTTTCAGCATTAGTAATAAATAGTAATAACTTCTACTTTGAGTTGTCTCAAACCACCAAGTCCCACACAAAATCTTGTATGGCTGTTGCCATTCTCTGCAGGGCTACAATGAGTGGCTCAGGGGTGGGCACCCCACTCCCAGATCTGGAAGGGTGTTTGCAAAGACTCTTGTCTCCATGGGATCAGGTTGGGTCCTGACACAGTGTCTGCAGGCAGCACCATCCTTGGAAAGAGTCAAGGAAGAAGCAGCAGCAGCAGCAGCCCAAACAGGGGCATGACAAAGAGGCAGAGACAGCTGCAGCAGCAGCTGCTGCCTGGCAGGAGTGTCAGGGGAGGGGAACAGAGGGAACAGCAGTAGGTGCAGGATGGGATGAAGGGAGGAAGAAGGTCCAGTTGAAGCTCTAAACTGGAGACATTGAGAAGTGATGGAGCAGAAGCCTTCCTGGCTTTTGGCAGTTCTCCATCCCAGGGCTGCCTTCTGCTGCTACCTCCAGGGCTCTGCACGGCCTGTGAATGGTTTCTTTAGGTCAGTGCACCATGGCTGGGGAAACCCTGGTGCAGCACCTGTACGAGGACAAGTGATGACGTGTAATACCTTGTCAAAATGGTGGCATCTTCATTAACTCAGAAGTGCATCCCCTGGGGAATGTCACTATCAGAATCTTAACTAATCTGGGAGGTGTGTGAGCTTCCAGAGATAGGTTACAGGTGATGAGGACATTTTCATGATTGCAGTTCCTGACTCAAGTTCCCAAAGCATGGTTTGTCTTGTTTAATTGTGTCCCTCTTGGCGCCAGCATGTGATGAGAAATCCCAAACCTCATTTCTGCCTGAAACACTACTCTCTGAAAGGCAGGTATTGCAGTGTTGGTCATGGAAACAGAAAGCTTCTGCACGCTGAAGCAGCTTTTGTTGAAACAAACCTTAAAAGATTCTCTAGGGTAACACAAGTCTTCTGCAACAGAATCAGAAATTTCATAATTTAAAAAAAAAAAACCTGCACTAATTCTCAGTACACTGATTTGTCCAGGACCATGAAAGCTTAAGAATCCTTTTCCTTTTAAATAAGTTGAACACTACTTTTGGAAGTTTATCTGTTGTCCTTTTCAGTGAGCAGCAATAGACAAAAGAATTATTGTCCTCCTGTGAGACACAACTAGGCAGGGTAGCACTGAGTTACTGATTGAGGAGGAGGAGGAGGACTGTGAGTGGGGTAGTGTCCTGTGTTTTTCCTCAGAGTTAAAAGGTTTTACTGCAGATGTTCATCACCAATAATCTGTCATAAAGTTGTAATTAATAGCTGTTGTGCCCGTAATGTAACCTGGAGGAGTCATTTTAGATATTTGAGAAAACAATGAAAAATATTGATGGCTGTTGTGGGTAAATCAGTGACTCAGTAGAAAATATTTTGTTGTTTTTTGTATTTGGTAGGTAGTCAGGGGATACTGCAGTCACCCCACAGCTGGCCTCCTTGCCAGCTGGCATTACAAGTGGTTCAGCGTAATAAATTTCAAAATCAGTCAGCAGATTATACCGGGCAACATTTGCTCCTGAGAAAAACAGTAAATAATAGAAATCTTCAGTCTAACTCAAGTTTCTCGGTTTACTTATCTCATCAGCTCTACAGATTTCTTTATTATATATGTAATATCCCCTGGCAGTGATGGTATTTTGCCTGCCACATTAACCAATGCTGATGAGTGTAGTAGTTTGTTGAAAGCTGAACACAAAATCTCATTCTAAGCTGCTGGGAGAGCCCCAGTCTTGCAGCTGTAGAAGAAGATTCATGATTTACAGAAGAATAAGGCACTGGCACATTTCAGACACCAGAAACAGTAGTGTAATTCACAGCAGAATTGTGATGGTGACAAGTGATGGTGACGTGTTTTTCGGACTGTCATCTGCCCACATGTCTTGTTTATTTTCCTTGTGGTTTAGGAGATTCATGTTTTGTATACTGTTGCATCCATCTAGAATATTGGCCTGTGTACTTCTCCATGTCTCTGTAGTTCAGCCTGCTTAACAAAAAGCTGTGAAGATGAATGGATGTTCACACATGGTTACTCTTTGTGAGTTGGGCAGTTCTTTTTGGCTTTACCAGTTACTCTAAGAATATGACCTGAAAATTTGCTTCCATTCCAAAAACACCTATTTTTAATTTTTTAGTAATAATTTTCCCCACAATTGTCTTCCTTAAAAATGACCTCTACAGTCTTTGATTCTTCTAAGATCACCTTTCTTTCAGTATGCCCTGCATGATCCATTATATCTATGGACATGGTTGTATTGCCTGGTAGTTTTATAAGAACAAGATATATCATGTAACTAAATAGAGCCCCTTGGTTATGTATGAGGGGAAATACTAGGTGCTTTTTAGGATGTTGAAAGAATTTATCATCAGTGTGAGCACCAACACAGATGCAATGAATGGCCAATCATTCTATTTTGTGAAAAGACTCCAAAGTTACTAAAGCCACTTTGTCACTATTGGCTGATGCATATGCAGAGGCTTATTTTGCATATGAAACAAATATCGTGGTATCTCCAGGATCAGATCAGGAGGCACATTATATGAATAAAAAATCTAACAAAAAATAATCATAGAGCCGATGGAATATACGATAGTGTTGATATTAAGTAATACGTATTTAATATATTTTCTTCTAGGAGAAGCCACTGACCAAATCTCTGCAACGAGGAGAAGATCCCCAGTTTGATCAAGTAAGATATTTCAAATTACATTTCCATTCCTCAAGCTAAAAGAGAAATACTTAGAAGGCATTCTAGTGTCCTTATGCTATTGTTGCATACTGCAAAAGCAACATCTCTCAATGTGCTTTGGTAGAATGATAAGTGGTTGTCGAACCATTCCTGGGTTTAAATTGAAAGGATTTTCCCTCTGTTTCTAAGCTGGATATTTGTCTGCCATAGAACTTGTTGCTTTTTATAGTGTATTAGGAACATGTATTATTTCCTGTCTGCTTCCCCGATGGAGATTTTGAAGCAAAATTTGTATCTTTTCAGAATATGTGGTTTTTAAAAGAGGTGTGTGGCCCCCAGTCTTTTTTAATGAGATTTCTTTTACAGTTAATATGAGTGCCTATAGAATCATGGTCATTGCCATCAATCTTAGTCTACTTTGTCTCTGTAGCTGTGACTCAGCATGACTTACGTATGTGCTGCACTTCAAATAGGCTGAGCCAACCTGTTGTATTTAAAATTAAGCATAAGTTCAATTGTCAGGATAAATGCCTGTCTCTGTATATGACAAGGTAAATAATTACTAGAAAAATGGTGGTCAGGGAAAAAGTACTAAAAATTAAGTAAAATTTATATAATTTGTTAGATTTCATTTAGAGCAATAAAATTGTAATTAATAAAATGAAATTTATATCTGGCATTAGATGAATAAATTTATTATATAGGGGAAGTAGGACAATTAATTTTTGTCAGCAGTCTTCCTTTTTGTTAGCAACATCTAAAATAATCCGTTTTGAAATAAAGGAAGATAGTTTCTGAAGAGTTTAAGTAGCATAAAGGATGCCAAAACTGGCAAAACTCACTCCCTATGAAGAAGAATGATAAATTCTAGGTTTGCCATTGCTGTCACCATTGCTACTGACTCCACATTTGCCCACACCACTGTGCTGCCAGCAGGGCCAGAAACACAGGACAGAAAGACAGCAGAAGCAGCAGCAACAGCAACTCCAAAGTTAGCTGTGACTAATGCCATAAGCTGCACGTACCATATTGATGAACTTGGAGAGAGGAGATAGGTGTAAGTAGAACTTCAGCACCTCAGATGAACATTTATTGAGTTTTCTGGGACATTTCACTAGAAGTAAAGATGCCTTATGAGACTCCACTGGCATTCACTAAGACTCACTTTATAATTTTAGCTTGACACAGTGATACACTCTAGATTGTTCTGTAGCTGCTTTTTGGGGAGAGGTAGCATGCTTGGAGGGCTGCTCAGAGCAAGAGGTGAACAGAGGAGGTGAGACTTTTGTTGTACTCGGGAGCTCCCTGTCTGCCTCACTGACCACAGAGACCCTGCAGGGAAACCAGCCACTGAAGGCTAAAGGAGGTTTCTTTCTGAGTACTCCTGCCTGCCTCATGAAATTCTTTAATTTTACAGACATATTTCTTTCCTTCCTGTGGGAGGAGTGTTACACTCAAATGGGAAAGCAAAACAAATTAAGCCACCCAGATGCAAACCTTGTGATACTGTTCCTGCAGTGTATTAAACAAACTCATAATGGGTGGCCATGATTTGATTAAATATTTATGGCTAAGCAAATTATGGCCCTTTAGAAGGAAGAATTGGAAGTCTGATGTTTCTCCTAGTTATTGGTAAGTAGACAGAAAATTGAGTAATTAAGTCAAGATCATTTAATGAGAACAGCAAACGCTTCCTAGAGTGACACAACTGTATGTTTACTGCTGTAGCAATTTACTGAATGCAGGGGGGAGAAAAAAAAAAACAGATGCAGACCAAACACCAAGGTAAGTTTTGCTATATATGACATTCATGTATCTTTCTATCTGCGTATCTGGAGTCCTACCTATGTGCAGAGTTGATAGGGAAGTACAGTGGTAAGATTGCCTTAGACATCTTGTCAGAAAACCTTGCTTTCAGTTGCTTGAAATTTTCAAAACAAACTATTTAAGCTGAAATTTTCAGAATTATTTGTCAGCCACAGGTCAGGTTGCTGGCAGTGCTTCCCTTTTCAGATTTCACATTGTTTTCTGCTTAAATAGTATTATCATTTTGAGATGTTCTAGTGATCCTGGGATTGATGTATGCCTGTGATTGGCAGATGGGACCTGAACCCGGCTTACAAGCCAATTTTCCAGAACATGATTCATACATACTAAAATTATTTTAGTTCATCTTAATTCACACAATCGTAAAATGGTTTAAATTGTATTCAAATAATTTGTATTCAAAATTTTGTAGTACACAATACAGATTTGATAGAACTGAGCTAGTGACAGGAAAATAGAGCAAGAAGTCTTTCTTTACTTGGCATGTTTCACTCAGTAGATTATGTGAGTACATCTCATTATAAAGCTGTTTTTCAAATGATAACATGCCAGTATTATAACGTTGTCATGAATGTATGGATAATAAAATGAAGGTGTGGTTTGCTGGGAAAACTCTCAAGATCATGATTTGACATGGTACCAAAATCCAAGTAAGGAGGCATGTGCTTTTTAGTGAAACTGTTCAAGTTTTATTTTTGAAGTTAACTCAACTATTTGAAGAGTCTATGGGATGAAGGAAGACCAGGTTGGCAATCCCTTACTTCTCCTTTCCAGTAAAGGTGTGGAAAGCTTTGGTGTTTATCTCTGAAACCCATAAAGTCATCTAACAAAAACAAAAAAAGGCCAGCCACGACATTCCTGATGTTTTTACTACAGATATGAAGGGGGAAAAGACGGAGAATCCCCATGAACAAACTTTTTCAAGCAGTGGCTAATAATTTTTACTTTCAGTTTTAGGGTGTATAAAGTGACACACTGTCAAAGGAACCTAATTTTCTTCTTTTGACATTATCAAAATTATCTCTATTCAATTTCAGTGAAATTGATAGATAATGCTGAAGTGAATAGGTCACTAGTCGCTTCAAAATATCTGAGCTCAATGTTCTACGGATAAATTAAAAAGCAACAGATGTAAGACATGACCTGATTTAAAATTAGCTTTTTGCAAGTCAACTTTAGAGGTGACAAAAAGTAATCCAAAAAGTAACTTAACAATGAGCAGAATGGAACTTTGACTAGCCAAAGTACTCAGCGTGAAGTTTAACACGGAAACCTCCAACCATTTGAGATGGTTATGAAAGCATTGCTTACAACCCCGAAATGGTTCTATCTCTGGCTCCCTGAGAACCAGCATTTTTTCTTGCCCGTTCTCAAACACCATTTTAAGAACACTGGTTGTTGTGATGGTGATGGATCCACCATCTGGAAACCTGACTGGGCCCAGGCAGAGCTGTTTCTCTCCACACAGGTGTAGTCAACGTCTCCTGTTTGGCAGACAGGATGTCTGGCTGCCAATTGCATCACCCTCCTCGAACAAATAGTAGGATCTTGAGCAATGTATGAAGTGATGATTCTTCTCCTGACTTGCCGAATGTCTCACCATTAGCCTAACAAGCTGCATTCCTTACACTCACTGTGTTTTCCTTTTTAGGTATGCATGTACACAAAGAAAATGTATACAGGAAATTATGTAGGTTTTTACATATGGTTTTAAATTTATTTATATATATTTGAAATCATGTCTTGAAAGTCCTTAATTAGACAACTCGAGCTGCCTGTTGGCAAAGAGCATTGCTGCTCCAGCATTAGCATGCTCTGTGTCCCCAATGACAGAAATGTTATTAAACATTGTACTAGTGAACTATGACTTAAACTTCCTATTACAGGAAACCATAAAGTTGCAGTACATGAAAAGATCAAAAGCTAGCAAAAACCCATAATTCTCCAAGAGGCTTATCCTCACCTAAGGAAATATTTTTATTACTCTTTTCTTAGTCTCTGCTAATGTATCTTTTGTTCTTACCACGGTATATAAATGTTCCATGAACTGACAACACTGGAGGCAGAAGAAGGGCGCTGTGTAATCCTAGACAGGGCTACAGACAGTTTTCCACATAAAAACACAAAATTAATGTAATGTTTTGGCCATGGAAGTGAAAATTTAACAGGAAGGCTTAGTTTTCATATGAAGCTATCTATATGAGGTGCCTGTTGCAAGAGTTTGAGCACAAACTGCACAAAAACTTGTTCGTTTCAGTTTTGCTGCTCTCTTCTTAGAAGTGCAATAAGTCGGAGACTATTGATTGGAAAGCAAAAATATTTAATCTTTTGTATACTTTTAGGAGATGAAAAAGAATCAGCCAAGGTAAAAAAAGGAAACTAAAATGAGTAATAGTAATAATTAAAAAGTGCGAAATGCAATAAATAAATAAGACACTAAGCAGCATACTAATGATTAAGTGTCCTTTTTCATAACAGCCTAAGCATGATTAATGACATGCTGATAATTATTCTTATCCACTATTATATTTTTTAGATTTAATAAATGAACACTGATAACATTGTCAGTTGGCCCTTTTTGTGTTTTCCTTTTGCCTGAGTTTTACACATTGTCCTTCTTCACCAGCAAAGGGCACATGGTAGAGGAAGTGTAAGAAATGGTGGTCATGGGGTCATAAAACAATCTTTGGCTTCTGATCAGGGGTTTGGGTTCCAGCAGTCTGTAAAGAAGTGCATCTGAAGGCAAAATTAAAGATAACACCTTCAGAACTAAAATTGCTGTACACTAAAAAGAAATGAGTTCTCATGTAAACTGTTATGCTGGCAGGAAAACAGATATAAACATTGGTAATGCATAAACAAAATAGCTGAAATTACCCATCCACAAAAATATGGTACTAAAAAGTCCTGCTTGCTTTTTTGTCTCACAAAGCCAAGGCCATAAATGAAAACTAGTGAGTTCGACCTGAATAGTTATCAGTTTTAACCATTTTCAGGGAGATTTAACTTCATAGCACCATAAAAAAAAAAAGCTTAGAAGATGTGAATGATAGGAGATCCACAGTCTCCTATCAGAGTTTGTGGTCCACAATCACAAATGCATTCAACAGTGTTGATAGAAAGTGTAAAATCACAATTGTGCTTGTCCATTATTTAGAATCTACAGAAAAACACTTTGAAGACAAAATATGCAGACACTGTGCAAAAAATAGATTTACAAGAAATAAACCAACACTATGCAAAAATTAAGAACTGCAATTCTGCTTTATTGAAATAGCAATAAAGTGCCCATTCAACATACATACTGACATATATGGTATACAAAAAAATTGCAGGGCCAAAAAATTAATGATACTATTGGAAATTGGATGCAGTTTTGAATAGATTTGCTGTTAAAGCACAAATAAATTCATAAGGGAAATAAAAAAGGTAATCAGCATCAATTTGCTGTTAGTGGAACATTTCTTGTATTTGTATTTTGACAATATAGCAAGACTTTTATGAAAGTATATAAATTGTAGTGAGATATCTGAGCAGAATTTTATTAAATTTACTCCTAAATTTTAGTCCAAAACAAATAGTAAGCATTCACATGAAGTATATTCTATGCTCTGAACACAGGTTTTAAACAGCTCCTTACTTGTACAGCTCTTATCCTTGAGCTATACAGTAGGTAGTTCATTTATGATGGAAGAATATGATCATTTGTCCAACAAGGACATATTTGTACATCTGTGCACTCCCTTTCAGGAGCAGCACAGAGCTAGAATTCATCTCACTCCTGGAGTTACTTCCAGTAAATGAAAGGGTTGAGTAACCAGCATGCTGGCTAGACTTCCCTCCCTTCCTGTTCCCTGAGAGCCAGGTCTTTTCCCAGTCCACCCTTCCTTCCTGTCTTAAAAGTGCAATGACAGAAAGATTAAAAAAAAAAAAAAAAGAAGAAGAGAAAAAAAGCTATATTGACCTTTTATCCCAAATGAAGACAGACACTGTAAATCCAGCAAAGAAAGTATGGCATGAGAAGATTTACCAGAAATCACTTTGACTTTTTCTGATGAAATTGTATAGCTGGGATTTAGAGAACAGTAGTGATAAATATGTCAGTGAACATGCAGGAAGACCTGACTGAAACAACTTTTCATTTATAGTTAAATATTGCAATTTCTGAAAGGGTATTTAGGTCTATTTGAGGACAGATGTTTTAGTAGGGCCTGTGGACATAGGACAAAGACTAAAGGTTTTAAACTAAAAGAGGGTCAATTTTGACTAAAGAGAAGGAAGATATTTTTTACTGTGATGCTGGTCAGATGCTGGAACAGGTTGCCCAGAGAACCTGTGGATGCCCCATCCCTGAAAGCTTTCAAAGCCAGGTTGGTTGAGGCTTTGATCAAGCTGGTCTAGTGGAAGGTGCCCCTGCCAGTGTTAGGGAGATTGGAACTAGATGACCTTTAAGGTCCTTTCCAACCCAACCCGTTCTGTGATTCTATGATTTTATGATTTTATTCTTGTCTTCCCTAGCAAACCCTTTTTCATTGTATCGCATAATTAACAAGCAGTGTTGTGCCAGCCTCATAAAAAGTTTTGTAAAACAGCAGAGAAGTGAGTTGGTAGTGAATAGTTTACTCTGACACCAGGTGATTGATTTCTTCTGAGTATTTGTCTGAAGCCTTAACTCTAGAAGGCTTTGGTATAATTGAGCCTGAAGTCCTGTAGAAATTCTTCATGAAAGACCTCCTGTCACTGCTGCAAGCAGTGCCTTCATGACATCTTCCACAGCAACTTCCTTCATATTTCAGGTAATAAAATATACTGCAAACAACAGATTGAAAGTTTTCCAAAAATATTACTTCTATGGAAACTTTTAATTTTACAGGAGCAGTTGTTATAACTTTCTAGTGCACCATGTTTAATTTTAGGCCATAGTGCCTGAATAATAATACTTCATCCTCAAAGTATCTCATTAACTTCAGACCACAGTGTCACTGTGAATTAGTTAAATCCTGAGGCTGAAAAACTGCAAAAGAGATTCAGAGTTATTCATCTAGACTAAGTGTCATCCACAAAAGTTCTCATTTAAGGCTTTAGTAATATTTGGAAATTGTGTGTAAGATGCTTGGTCTGCCAGTTTTGCTCTTGTCTTAGTGACAGCATTCACACAAGTTTGGTGATACATGAGACATTAAACTCTGTTGGTTTTCCACAAGCATTGAAACGTGCTGGTTTAAGTTGAAGCAGGTGGATAAACCTGACATAGTTAATTACATAATCCATGTACTTGGCATGTAGTACATACTTCAGCTCTTCACTCCTGATACTCAGCACTTCACAGGATCAAGCCCTGCATGATCTTGAGGTGGTCAAAAATCTCCAGATCACTGATTTCTTCCCTGTTTTAAATAGCTGTTTTCTGTTTTCTTAGAATGTCCACAAATGCTGTATCTGTAATGAACATTCCGTTGCAATACACATATTATCCTCTTGTATAATAATGGGAGGGTTTTTCACCCTACTTTTCGATATTTCCATGTTTTGTATCTTTATGGTTTCCTGTAATAGGAAGTTTAAGTCATAGTTCACTCTAACATGCTCAGGAACATTCCTGTAATTGGTGACACAGTTAATACTGAGTGAGCAGTAATCTTATCCAGTATGCCACTGGAGCTGCTTAATCAGGAACTTCTAATGAATAGTTCTAATCTATGTTTATTTGTGCACACAAAGACACAGGAAACTGTAAATATTTTCCTGTATATAAAAGAGAAGTCTAAGTTTTCAGGTGTGTGAGCCTAAGAGTAAGATGCATGCATATGCATGGTCTGTTGATTAAAATTATTGCAGGACTTGTGGTGTTTCTCAATATATTCTGAGTTTTCAGGAGGGGCATCCAACAGTCAGATATAATCCCTGAAGACAGTACCTCTGATTCATTACTTTTTCTTTCCTTACTATGTGCTTGAACTCAAATCAACATTGTGTAACAAATCAAAATAACCTGCTTGAAGAACTAGATGGTTTTCAGGTATGTTGTAAGATGTGATAAACAATTTTAATGCATTGTAATATCATCAATATGAAGACTCTATCAACATGCATTTCTGCTTATGTTTTATAGAATCATAGATTCATTTAGGTTGGAAAATACTTTTGAGATCATCAAGTTCAACCACAAACCCAACACTGCCAAGTCCACTAAACCATGTTCCTACGTGCCATGTGTGCACATTTTTAAAGACAGGAAATGCAGATTATTAAGTCACTGCTTGTACCCAATTTCTCAAAAGTTGGATGAAAACAAGAAAGAACCACTGAGTTAGTAATTTTTTTAAGGACAAGGGGAAACTTGAAGAGCATTTCATTTGCTGTTTTGTTGTATTTTCCCATTAGGTTATAAGCTCAATGAGCTCACTGTCAGAATATTGTCTACCCTCTATCCTGCGCACTTTGTTTGATTGGTATAAAAGGCAGAATGGCATAGAAGATGAATCTCATGAGTACAGACCAAGAACAAGCACTAAATCCAAAAGGTATGGTTTTGAATATGCATACATAAATTCTAAAGTAAAATGTGTTACATTTCACCCATCCATTTTTGTGAGGTTACAGTTACTTGAAAGTGGTATCTTTTTTCTGCTTGTTCCTGGAACTTTTGGCTTCTTGATGGATGGAATAACTCGGTCTTTCAAGTTATGCTCCTCACAGTTCAAACAAAACAGTGGTCTTGTGTTTGTCTTACTGATGTTTTGAATGCTTTCATGTAATTCAAATACTGGTTTGTATAAACTGTATTTACTGAAGTGATCAGGCAATAATTTTGTGTCACTTGGAAGAATTTCTCACATATAGTGTTCTGCTTACACATAAAAATTTCACATACACCTATCCTCAATCCAAAAACATGAGACTCAGTCAGAGAGTTTTAGCAACATACCTCTTAAAAGTAACAAGCACACAAAAATAATGATATCAGTAGTTCCTCAGTGATAAGGCAGGAGATTGGTCCTGGTTATACTGAGGTCTGGCGGTGTGGTTCAGATACATTCTTCAAACTTGGGGTTTTTCTGAATGTTTAAGTACTTCATTTACATGCTTCAATGAAACAGCAGGAGAATCGACACTGTCAGACCTGGTGTTTAGAAATGCACTGGAAATTCTTCACTTCATATTATAACCCAGTGACTACAAAAGGCAATAGTTGCTGGAACAAAGGGGTAGGGGCAAGGTAGGGTAGAAATGAACCTGAATTAGAATCTTTCAGACTCTTTATGTCAGTAGAAGCAGGCAGTATGAAGACACAGTTCATCAATTAGATGTCTGCTTTTGAGTGAGATGAATCCCTGCCTTGAATCACTTCTTTCTCTCGACTTGTTCCACAACTACTGCTCATAAATAGATGTCTTTGGCAACTCCGCCCAAAAATTTAGTTGAAAGTCAGCTTAGCAGTGAAACAAGGCCTCTCTGTCAATTGGTAGTGTTACAGAAAGAACATATAACCAGTCTTTTCTCCAGTTAATGTAAAACCAAAGGAAACCAAAATGTAAATAACATACTTCATCACTGATCAAGTTGTACTCTTAAATGCCTGTTTTATTACAAGCACATAAGTACAATTGAAATCACTAAAACTCCCAATGTTTATAAAAACTGTGCTGAATTAACACAAAAATTTCACTGAAATCATGTTAAATGCTTCAAACAAACTGCAGAACTGTTCCTTTAATGTTTAATTTTACAGAAAGTACTGTATGTTTCATGTTATCTTCTCAGTACACTTTGAAACTCTGATCAGGTGATTCAAATAAGTATTTTTTGGTATTTGTGTTGTGGCTATTCACCTCAGACTTTTATTTCTCCCTTTTGTTCTGTACTAGGAATGTATCTGAAGTGTTTGACAAGTGTTGCCAAAGTTAAAAAATTAACACTGGAACAGTTTTTAAAAGATAATGTAGCTTGGTTGTAAATTCTCCATTGGTGCTTTTATGGCATTTTTCAAAATTCATGACAAGTCTAAATATGAATTTGATAGCACAAAGTTACATTTGCCTCCACAGTGTAATTAAGGATGTTCTAAATGGTGTCATGAGCAAGGAACTTGAAATTAAATCCATTTGTTAGAATAAAGAATCCACAAGTTTCCTTGGTTTTGTTTTGGTTTTTTATTGTTGTGGATCTTTAACTGGAAAAAAAAGAGGGAGGTAATGGATAGTGATATTTAAGCATTTGAAAGAACATCACAGTAACAAGTTAGATCTGGTCTGTTTATCTCAGGTTTTAAGGGCATAACAGTACATTAATTTCTGGAATGCTGGACTGCAGTTTAAAAAGTGGAACATAGTTCCCGGTTATCTGCTTTTGTGTGATTGAAGAAGGCATATAATATGAATTATGACACAACTCCAAAATATTGTGTTTCTTGGTTTGATTTTGCAGTGATGAACAACAGAGGGACTATTTAATGGAGAGAAGAGATCTGGCTATTGATTTTATTTTTTCTTTAGTATTAATAGAAGTTTTGAAACAGGTATGAATTCTTAAATTATCCATTAGCTAATAAATGATGGAAATTACCAATGCAAGTCGATTTTGGGATTCCCCTTTCTATTTACATCTTTAAGATTATAATAAAAACATTAAGTACATTCTGCATGCTTGTTCATTGCTGTCTTTCTTGCACACTATGTGTAGGACACATAGTGTTCTGTGCTCATACAGACTTTACTTTGCCAAGTCTTTGGAGCTAAAGTATTTCTCTTCAAAACTAAATAAACATTAAATGGCTGGTTCATTTTAGCTATTTTGTTAGCTACATGCTATTTTAACTGTTAAAATATTTCTGAATGGATGAGACCCATGAGTAATACTAGCACTAGTATAATATGTGTGTACTTGTTATGTTTCATTTTGTATTTTCAGATTCCACTTCATCCTGTAATAGACAGTTTGGTAAATGATGTTATTAACTTGGCTTTCAAGCACTTTAAGTACAAAGAAGGGTAAGGCTCTTTTTCATGCAAAAATTCTATGAAAAATAAAACTTCCTTATTTTTTTTGATAGTTGTGGTTTAAACAGTATGCTTTCTCAGCTGATAATTCTTTCTTGTCTCCTCCTAGGTACCTTGGTCCTAACACTGGAAATATGCACATTGTTGCAGATTTGTATGCAGAAGTAATAGGTGTTCTAGCTCAAGCAAAGTAAGCAAAATTGAATATATTATTTCCCTCATAAATATGACAAAGTCTACTTGCTTAGCATGTGAATATTCTTATTTTCTCAGTTTCTTTAAATATTCTGTAGGAATAGGTCATTTTGGTTCATTGGCCTTCTATTTATCCAGATGTGCTAGAACATAGGCCTCTAGGGAATCACAGGCTTTCTGCATCTAGTCCACTGATACTGAATAAATTCAACTCAACTACAAAAGCATTATTTTTCTTATCTCAGCAATGACGTCTGTAGAAAGCCCAAAGGGCTACAGAGAGCTATTTTAACCAGTTTTTTTCTAGATGCTATTTTTTCCTCCAGCTGGGCAAATCTATACATGGCCATCCTCATACATAGCAACAATATTAAGGCTCTCTGCAGTTATTTCAGCTCAGAACTTAATGCATCTGCTTCTGAACTCTTTGTCCTTCTTAGACCAGATGACACAAAACACTTTGTGGGTCAGATCGTACATTTTGAATCTGAAAACAGTCAAACTCAGAAATTCAGGTAACCAGTATAACAGCTCATCATACACTTATACCACAAACTAAGCAGGGGATGAAATTTACTGCACTGATGTAATGATATCTGTCTCCTGACATTTTGATGTTGCTGAGGGTGAGTCTCAGCTCTACAAAACCAGTCAGTTTGGCTTGGTGAGGCTAAAACAGTTTGAGTTTCTGGAAATCATATAAATTCAGCTAAGTCCTTACCTGGGCTTCTGAATTGCTTGGGTCAAATGCAAAAGGAGAAGTTGCATCTGGATCCAAAGCTTTAAGTTGACTGTCAAAGTTCTGAAGGGCCTTGCTAAGATGTTTCTGTCACTGAATGGCCTCTTCCTGCTAACCTGTTTCTTTTAATTCACTCGTGCTGTAACTGCCTATCTGAATATTTTCAGGGTTATAATGCAAATATTTTCTTTTGAAAATATTACATGTACTTGCAAGATAGCTATCTTCCATCATGGATTTTTGAAAAACATGTGAAGAGGTTGTTTTAATGATACTGTTAGCTCTTATGTAAAAGTGATGCATGGTAATAAAATAACTTGAAAGATGTGGTTATCTAAAAGGACTAAGATCAGGCTGTATGCTTCATTTTCTCAGTTTGTTAGAAGTGAAAGAAAGCTAAATTAAAAAAAACCTATTCACATACTGAGTGAAATGGTACTTTTATACAACCTAAGTTTTATCTTCTTTAGGTTTTTCCCAGTTTATAAACCTTACAAAACATTTCAAGTATTGATTTTGAACTTTTTGGAATTAACCAATCTGCATTCATAGATTTCCTGCTGTAAAGAAGAAATTTATGGCAGAGTTAAAGGAGTTGCGGCATAAAGAACAAAGCCCTTATGTAGTTCAAAGCATTATCAGTCTTATAATGGGAATGAAATTTTTTCGCATTAAGATGTATCCTGTGGAGGACTTTGAAGCTTCTCTTCAGTTTATGCAGGTAAAATTCTTAAGTATTTAACTGTGGTTTCCAGACCCTTTTGAATGGGCTAGCCTTTATCTTTCATGTAATATTCTTGGAGATTTCCATACATCATTTCCACATAAACCTATGTGCAGCTACTTTCTGCTTGTTCTGAACTCCTCAGTGCTCCAGTCTCTGGAGTGTGTCCTTCCATACCAACTTCTCATCAGTCGTATACCTCTAGTCCCTACACCTCACCCTCCAGCTAGAAGAGGTTTTGTTCTGCAAACCCCAGACCTTCCACCCTGCTGTCCCACAGCTGTCGCTTGCCCTACGTCCCTGCCTAGCTGTCTCCCTAGCTGCTCACTGCCTCCAAAGTGAATCTTCTACCACTGACATAGTTGCCAGAAAAGAGAGGAACTTGTAATGGAGGAAAACACTGAGGAAGAGACAAAGAATTGAGGCAAAAGCTGGATAGTATTTCCTTTGGATGTATTCTCTTCTTCCACCACACCTTCACCCCGCTTCCTGTAGGGTGCATTCTGTACCCTCCTGGTTTAAAAGTCGCTAGTACAGAGCATAGTTTGACTACAATGAATGCTTTAAATTAACAGATTACATAATTTTGTTAAAGGCAAGTAACTATTTCATGTTTCAATATACTTGCTGGTAATGTACAATTGGTTTCTTTAGCTTAATCTTTCTATTCCCCTGTTTTTTCTTGGGATCACCCTCATGGTTACATGGTTTGTAGCCACTCATCTGGTAAAATAAATGTTTTATATAAACCTCCACGTAGCTTATTGGTGGTATAAATGGAGAAGAAAAATCAATGTTTGATGCCCACAGGTAAGGATTTGGCATTGGAATACGAGTGTACAGGCATACAGACACACTGAGCTATTTCTCTTAAGTCCTTAATGGGAAGCACATTCTATTTCAGCTTTGCAATGTATTTTAAACCATATTTAATAGCATATTTAAGACATATTTAACAACACACAAAAAGATAATTTTTCTTCTTACTTTACTCTTAATTATGTAAACACATACTAGGATGTGTCAACTTAAACTAAGTTATCCAGAATTGGCAAAATATCAAAGTAATGCGTGTTTAGTGCGCTTGACTTGATGAGTAAATGAGTTTGCAGCACAGCTTTATCCAGTGTTCACTACTAGTGAAATCTGTGGTAAAACACCTGTATAGTAGAACTGAAAATTTGGATCTCTACTTTTCCCTGCTACAATATCTCAGCACTAAATGAATTCCTGTATTTACTATTCTGCATCATAAGATGCATTGTGCATGTAGGAAAACCTGGTTTGCTCGGTTTGGTGATGTACATTTCAATTCTTTGGGCAGTTTGTCTGCTTGAGTATCTCCATGCAGTGTTTCGTCTGAAACCTCTGTCACACCAGTGCTGCTGTAGTAGTGAAGGACACTTTCAAAGGGTGAACTGATTTCAGGAGTGAAATGCCTGTCTTCAGCCTGTCTTCCCCTGAAAAGTGCAGAAGGAGTTCAGGAAGGCTGGCTTGAGCAACCAAAGCCATGTGTTGTATAATCCTATTTGCCCACAAGAAAAAATTACTCATGATCTGAAGTGTAAACTGCTCTGCATGAATGTGCAGGAAAAATGGGCAGTGGGGACCTTTCTTATAAAGTCAGTGGCTGTTTGGTCCTTGAACCTGGAAAAGAAGTAAATGGGGCAATAGGATTTATCATCACCAGAGAAATTGTACACACAAGAGGGTGGATGCTTATCTCCCCTCCCTCACTTCCTGAGCAACACAGCTGTGTGGAGAGTAGTTTGCTGAATGTTTAGAACAAAGTCTGGTTTTGCTTTCTCTCTTAATCCCCAGTTGCAGGCTGGAAACCGTGGTAGTTCTCCCCTCGCATAGCACAATTCCATATTGACCCTTAATATGCAACGAATCCTAGCAATGAAATTTATCCAAAAATATTTACAGTAAGATTGTTCAGCCTTGTGCCTTGTGTCTCTTACCAGATAATTACATTCCTTTTCTGGCCTCTCAAAGTATTGTGTAAAACAGTCCATGTTGACTATTAGTTTTGCTCCTGAAAATATACACGAGGAAGGCATGAGGTCAGGACCTGAGTCCAGCTCCATTTCCAGCCCAAAACACCACCAGGCACAGCTGGAGTCAGTAGAGAGTTTCTGGATTAGAGTAACAGCTCCTTGATCTTGACTTATGTCCTGCTTTGTGCTTGCTGCAAAATGCAGATTTAGAAGTTAATAAGCAAATGTTTTCAGTGGGATTTGCAGGATAAAAATAATCACTGACACGTGATGTGCATTCGGCAAAGTTTTCGGAGGTCTTTATTCCAGCTGATATGCAATTTATGTTTTTTGTTTTGTTTTTTTGATATAGGAATGTGCACATTATTTCCTTGAAGTTAAAGACAAAGATATCAAGCATGCACTGGCAGGACTGTTTGTTGAAATTCTTGTCCCCGTAGCTGCTGTGAGTTTATTTTTGATGTTGTTTGCATGATTTCTTTAAATTATATAAAACAGCTTGTGAAATAGTGTTTTATTAACATGAAATTTTCTTTCAGGCTGTTAAAAATGAAGTAAATGTCCCCTGTCTGAGGAACTTTGTTGAAAGCCTGTATGATACAACGCTTGAACTTTCATCACGAAAGAAGCACTCATTGGTTAGTAACCCTAAGAAGCAGAGGTTAAAATTCTTTGTCACAAATATTTCTGATCAAGACTCTTGGGAAATTGCAAAACATTTCATCTACATTTGGCTATAACCAATATATTTCTCTTTGCAGAGAAGATTATTGTGTTCACAAAAAATAACTGTGCTTATTTTACTCATTTTGTGATCTAAATTAGTCTGAATCAAACATGTTTTCAGCTTCTGGTTCTGTGATTATTAAATGGTTAGGTTTTCTCATAGTTATTATGTGTAAACATTAGGAGAAGAAGAGAAAGAATAGAGTTCACTGCTTGTCAAGCAAGAACAAATGAGGCATGTGGGAACAACTCTTTCACAGCGCTTAAATATTACATTGTAGGAAGGAAAAAATGTATAACACATGCCCTTTTAAATCCATAACTTGGCTACTGTGCAGCTCTCTATTTCGTTTTTTTTTTTTGGTATGAGATGAACAGTGGCACTGCAGTGTATTTTTGGAATCATGAGTTGATCTGAATTAAATGAGGATCTGAGTCAGTTTGATGCTGGCTGCCTTAAGCAGTCTGTCTCTCCAACTGGGTCAGCGCCTGTCAGCAGTGTGGCATTTGCTAATACATTTTGAAGTCTTGGACCTTTTAAGTAAGGAAAGTTGTCATTTGTCCTCCCTCATTCTCGGGGAAAGTCAAAAAGACTTCCCTGTTTCCAGCTCTTTCGGCAAATGCCAGTCACTGGTGCTAGTGAAACTGCTGGGAGGACTGCGGGAGTGTGCTTGAGCTCTCTGCCTGTTACAGCATTCCCAGGGGACAGTCAGAGCATTCCCTGGGGCACAGTCCTGATCCAGTTTGAATTAGTGGCAGGCTTGAGATGGATTTCTGGTTTCACTCTGCTTGTGTTTGTGTGGATCTGTTCCACTCTACCGAGTTAGTAAAACATTGTTGGAACTGCAGCAGGGTAGAGCTTTTCTGTACAGTTTTCACATTAAATAGAACTTCCCAGACTGTGGCTGTATTTGCCAAAGTCAATACTATGTTCTTGAGAAAGGATTGCACAGCTGGGCCTTCGCATTTGATTGCTTGTCTACACATACCACACTGGAGGCTACATAGTTAAAAGTGACAAAATAGAATAGATTCTTGTGAGGGTGTGATTAGATATACAAACATTGCAGGGAGTAGGAGGAGGGGAAAGGCAAACAGTTGACAGAAATAGCTGCAGTGCATATTTCCAGGCTTCCAGGAAGAAAGAACACTCTTTAAAGTCTGAACAGGACTAAGATCAGTGTTTTGTGAATCCATGTACTCACTATACAAGCAGGATGGGGGAATTCATCTTACGTCATTATCTGTCTAAAAGTACCTTGCATGAGCTAGTCATTAAGGTTCTCTTGGTAGTGAATGAAGAATTAGGAAATTTCAGGAGATAGCTGATCTCTTGTCCTAGGGATCTTTCTTAGGATGGGTTGTAACACTCTTGGAATGTTACTAAACTCTGTGATCCATCAAGTACTCAACTGTATGGTAAGAAAGTCTTCTGTGAGAAGACTTCGGTTATCCTCTCCCATATGTATTTTGGACATGAAGATTATAAAAATAAAAATTAATGTACATGTGCCATTTCCTCAAGAAATTAGGTCTAACCTAGCTATAGACAGTTAATGTTACATATTGCTGGAACAGAAGCTGAGACTTATGATGTGTTTATACTTTGAGCTGTGATTGAAGTTAGAATTTAATTTTTAGAATAATTCATCTTAGAATGAACATTACCTTATTTTTGACTAGCACCTTTTAAGTACTGACTGGGTATATTAGCATTACAACTAAAAGCTTAGTCTTATTGAAATAACAGAGTCAAGTTCAAAATTAATAGGTGAATTTTAGCTTTTTTTTTTTTTTAGTGTAACATTTGCAAGGTAAGTGTTAAAGGAAGTGTTGATAAAGAGGCTGGGTTCCAGTATTTCAGATCCTATTTTCTGGTTCTGCTTTGCTTCTTTTTATTTTTTTGCTTCACGAGATGTAACTCCCAGCAGATCCAGGCATTCTGTTGTATTTTAACAGAATTCTTTAGGGTGTTTGGCATGTGTCTTGGTAAATATTGTGACTGCAGATTTTGAGGAGTAATAGGCATCTGATCACAAGTTCCTACAATCTCTGTGGGTCCTGTTGTTGTAATAATAAAGTTTAGTTATTTCCATGCTATTATTTCTCAGTAAACTGACAGAGCTTAGCTCTGAGAGTCTGTAAAATTGTGTCCTATCTTTGGGATTTCTTATACTACTGTGAGTACACATTTGGTTGGTTTTAGTTCATCCGTGAAACATATCTGTAACAGCTTTAGAGAAGGCTCCTTTTAAATTGCACTCTTTACTAATGTGTTTATGTTGGCTAACTTGTATTGCACAAAATGGAGGAGTTAGAACTTCAAGTTTAGAGTAGCTCTGTTAAGTTACTTTTGTGTTGTGTGGACATGCATGCAAATAACACTGTATCTACATCCATTTCCTGTTTAGGCGTTGTACCCTTTGGTAACCTGCCTGCTTTGTGTCAGTCAGAAGCAGTTCTTTTTAAATAGATGGCATATTTTCCTCAACAACTGCCTATCCAATCTCAAGGTTAGTATCTCCTAGTTTTAATATTGTATTAAAGCTTCAGTATGCACTATTGATCTGTTGCATAGCCTTTTTAGGTAAATGTGCTGCATTATTGCTATTGTCTGACTTCATACATAATTTTATTCCTGACAATACAAGTTCTTTAGCTGTGCAGATTTTTCTCAATAGCAACAAAATATTCTTGGGCCTAGTTTGAATTTCTACTGCTTCTCCTACTCAAACCAACCCTGAGTCAAACACCTGTGAAACAGACAAAATTGCTGATGAAACTTATTAGGTTGAGTGACATACCAAAACAGACCTAATAATGTCTTGCTTTTTCAAAAAAGCATTTAAAACAAAGAACTTGTTATTACTTTTTCACAATGGAACCACTTGTAGGATACTGATTCCATTGCCTGCTTCACTCTTTTAAGTGTTCGTGTTACAAAAACACTAAACTGTTTTAAGTTTTTTTCCTCCTGGTATCCATTCTTATTCCTTTGCCATTTGTCACATATTTGAGGTTCAAGGTTAACTGTCCACTGCAGTGAGCTGTGGTTCCCAGGCAGCACATGCTGTTCAGTGCACACATGCTGGTTATCATTACCATTCCTCCATGTGTCTTTTACTTTTGCAATACCTCATGTCCCATGCCATGCTAGAAGTGCATCCATGTGAAAGGATGGTCCTGTGCCTATCTGAAAAGGCCAATATAGGAAGCACAGTGAAGTTTTTAGTGCAAATGAAGGGCCTCCCAGCTGTGCCTTGATGAACCAGTGGTTAGGAGGCTTCTGCTAACAGCACACTTCAAACAGGCAGCCACTTTCTCAGCTCAGAGGCAAGTATCTGTGCTGCACAAGTTGAGTTCTCAAGCTTATCAAAAAAGTATTTATTACATCCTCTTTTGCTGTTGCTTTCGGATCGTACTTCCTCTCTATCTTAATGAAACAATTCGTATTGACTCTCTTCATATGGATCCCACTGTTAGAATAGCTCTTCAAAATGTTCAGTCTGCCTGAAGATTTCTTTCTACCAGTACCTGAATACCTTACTTTTGATGACAATGCATTAGAATCTTACTTGCAAAGAGATTCAGAAAATAAGCATGTTGTTATTGAAACTAATTTTATGGGGTTTTATGCAGTTGTACAAGCTTCAGAAAAGGCAGAACCAGCTGGGAATATTTTCTGAAAATTAGGGTGATCCTGACAAATTATTTGAAACCATTAGAGAAAATATAAGAAAATTTGTTCCTATCTTACTGATGGAAAATAAAATTGGAATTTATCTCGCAGCCTGTAATTCATTGATATGTACTTCAATTTATAGGGCTCACAGATTAATGTGGTGAGACTAATTCCATCTTTACTTTGGGGAGAAGGTAAGGCAGCTGTATACGTGGCTAAATCAAGAAAATGGTTGGCCACTCCTTCTCAGTACAGAGAAAGAGATGCCCCAACCATTGAAACAATCTCTTCACCAGACAGACTGACACCTCAAAACCCAAGCCAAACTCACACAGCTGGAGGAAGAGATGGAAATCCATCTGTTAGGGAGAACTGTGCACATCAGCACAGTATATGGGACTTCACCATGTGTGGGCTCCCTCAAACCACATAATCTATTTCGTTCCTCAAGAGTCTCCACACTCCATAGAGCACAATCTCCTTCCCAAAAGAAGGTCAATCATACACTGGGAAAGCTAAAAGATTTATATTCCAATCATATTTCTGACTTAAATATAAACTAGCAAATCTCTGATTTTGCGGAAACAAACTTTTCTCTTGAATTAATGAAGGAAATTTCTGCCAGAGCATGGAAATATTTCACTATAGCCACATTCTGGCCAAAGGACATTTCCTACTATCCTGTTGAAAGTGGTGTAAAAGTTAATAAGTATCCTGGTTTTGAAATGGAACATTTATTGTTAACTAAAATTTGTTGGCAAAAAACTCTTTGAGGCAGGATTTCTATAAAGGAGAGACTTAAAAGCTCCATGTTTCATTTAGAAGCAGAATTTTTCAGTGGGAGCAACAGTTCCTTGTCTCCAAACCATCTGGGACAAGGAGAAAGCTTCACTGCAATTTGAGCCAAGAGTGCAGAACTTACTTTACAAAGAATGGGTCAAACAATGCCTATCTCAGGAATGAATCCATGGGTACCAAAAGAATATCTCTTCACTCTGAATGGACCAGACTGAACACCATAATACTGGGAAACAGAAATGGAGGATTTAAAGAAAATAGGCCTCACTTGTGGCAGTCCAGTTGCTCCTCTGCCAGTCACAGAAAAAGAGGCAGAAGCATAGAAAAAGAAATTTCTAGAAGAGCAACAGCATTTACCAATCAAGAATCAGAGCAGATCCTGGCAGAGCTCTGCCACCAACTGCTACCGTGTTCAAAAGGTGTTTGACAAACACTTCAGCACCAGCACTGAGTCTGGCACTACCAGCAATGGTAAAGAAACCACGTCCAATGCCAATACATCCTTTTGGGAAAATGAAGATGTCAGGTATATTAGGGCAAATACTCCTTGTTCTGCCAGGTTTTTCTTGTTGACAAAAATCTGGAAATATTAAAGGGACTGAAATGGTGGTGGACTTCTCTTAGTTTTGCAAAGGGTAAAATACTGTGTACTTTCTAAAGTACTGGGAATTTCCAAAGTACCACCATGTACTTGGATAGATCGTACTCATGGACATGCTCATGATGTCCCTGGATGTATCTTAGGCCTTTTGTCATCTTCCTCTTAATCCTGTTTCTGATGGAAAACTGGTCCTCTGTTTTTTGAAAACTCCAATGATATTGGTCTCAGCCCTTTTCTCCATCATCTTTTTTCAATGGCCCTCACAGCTATCTCATCACTGGGATATTTGGACATTTGCTAACAGAAAGCTTCCTCCTCTGCTACACAGCCTCTTGTTATCTTAGCTCAATTAGCCACAGCCTACTGTTTTCTTGAAAGCTTTGGGATAAGGATAAACTTTGATAAATATTGTTTCATCACCTGTTGAAGAAATGAAATACTTAGATCTGAAGTGTACAAGGACTGACATGATTATACCTGATGAAAAATGGATTGAAAGTAAAAAGGTTAATAAACAAATTGACTGTAACAAATGTTATGATTTTAAAATCCTGCAGAGATTAATGGGCCAAATAAACTTTGGCATTCCTTTTACTACTTATTCTAAATGTGTGTGACAACCATTGTATTCTGCTATAATAAACAAAAAATTATTTTCAGTTTTCTGTACATATAAAGCTTTATTGCATAGAATGTGTTGACAAGGAGTTAAATGGAAATTGCAGCCCAAGGATGGTGTTTCTATTCCTAATCTTGTGACAGATGCCATGCTGAAAGTTGAAGTCATCTCCCATATCACTGGCAAATTGTCTTCCTATCATTTTGCAGGACCCAGACCAATACACATTCAGGAATTACTGTTGGCATCAGTTGCAGTTTCTTTGATCAAACTGCAGTCTTTGATCCATGACTCAACATTTGTCTGCGGAAAATATCTCAGATTTTTGCCATGGAAATTTGCACTTTGGGCCAGGCAGGCCTTATCTTGGGTCAAAGTGTACTGGACTCCTTCAAAGTTTAACCCAACAGATGGCTCAACATGTGGGAGACCATCTGATTGGACTGCACTTACTGTCCCTATTCAGACAGTCCCTACAACTGCCACAGAAACAGAAAACTGCATATGATTGAACAGACCCAAAGACAATCTTGTACTAGTTTCCAAAAATAAACAGCAATCTAGACAGATAAACCAATTCAGTCTAGCTGATCCCAGATGCCATGTTAATTAGGCCAGCCTAAGCATCCACAGATTTTTGTCCTTTCACTTTTGTGTGGTACATTCCTTTATCTGTTTTTCATACCAGGCCTCTGCCATGGGGCAACAACTTTTGAATTGATGGAATCTACTGAATATGAGGTTTTCTTTCTATAGTCGAACTGAGGTGGTTTTCAAGCAGAGATTTTAAATTGTAACATGTGTCTAATTTAACTAACTTGATACCTGGGTTTTTCAACGACTTAAGTAATAGCAAAAGTAGGTCAGATGCATAACCATCCTACAGCTAGAGGAGTGGAGCACTGAGCAGCTGTGAGGCTGTATCTTTTTGTAGTTTCATTATCAAAACGCTGAACCTTGGCCTCCATTAAGTGCAGAACTTCCTTTCCAATTTGTGCCTTAACTTTTTTTCTTACGTTATATGTTTCTCTAGAATAAGGACCCCAAAATGGCTCGAGTTGCACTGGAATCTCTGTACAGACTACTGTGGGTTTACATGATCAGAATTAAATGTGAAAGCAACACAGCTACCCAAAGGTAAAATACTTTATTTGTAACGAAAATCCCTTGTAGAGTGGATGTTGCCAATGAAGAGGTTTTGTGGTTCTCCTGAATTCATTTGAATTGAACTTATTTCTGTTGTGACATAAGAAACTCTACAAATATTTCCTCTTGTAGCACTATCAACCACCTGTGGAAATTACTGTATGAAGTGTTTCTCCTTTTGGAAAAACTAAAAATTACTGTTTGGTGAAAGTTAAAAATACTTTCATAGTGGCCATTGACTGGTTTATTTTTAGTTGCAATGTAGTAATGAAATAAAATAATTACATTGAATCTGTAGCAAAGAATCAGAACAAGATACCCCATTACATTTTCATTTCAGAGGAAATATTTTCTGGTCTTTCTAAATGGAGTGTCATGGTAAGTGAAGGTCTGCAAGATCCAAAAATGTCTAATGCTTCTTTTTCTTTTGCAGTCGACTTATTACTATTGTGACGACACTTTTCCCAAAAGGGTCCCGTGGTGTTGTGCCAAGAGATATGCCTCTAAACATCTTTGTGAAGATAATACAATTTATTGCACAGGTAGGGGAGAGCCATGCATAAATCTTTCCATATAATGAGCAACTTGTTTTCCCAATAACAAATTATCAGATAAGTAACCTTCTAATGACTGAATTTTTTGACATTATCTTTCATCTAGGGAATGATGAAATTATAGTCTGAGCTGGCGCAATCTTCTTTTGAATGACACGTTTTGGTTAACCTCATTCCATTGAAAATAGATAAACTTGTGTTCACCTCAGACGTAATTTTTGTCAGTTTTTAAAATTTCCAGCGAGTCAGAAAATGCATTTGTTGACATGCTCTGATTGTCAGAAAGTTCAAAATAGTAAGCCATGTTTCATCCTAATATGGAATCATCTCTTCTGTATAGGACAGTAAGTTGCACTGCTTTCAAAGCAGTAAGTCAGATGTAAACTAAGTTAGCATGGAGTTGACACATGTAGTTTTCATCAGTTCAAATGGGAACTGCTAAAATAAACTAAGCTGCAGTGCTGGAAGTTTCATCTTTTTTATGACTTAAATTCAGAAAAGTTTCCCATTGAGCAATGAGCACTTAAGCCCATACATAAAGTCTCTGAATAGGAAGTAATCAAACAGATGCTTAAAATCTTCCCTTAACTGAGCCATCTGTGAACAAGCTCTCTTTATGTAGAATACTGTGTTAGTACCATAATTACCACAGTTTAAATGAAATAATTAAAAGCTTTATTTCAAAAATGGATCATTTTCTATTTAATTGCTGTACATTTTTGGTTTTGTCAACATAAAGCAGTATTAAAACCTTAGATCTGATAATATGTTCTACATACCCGAAAATCTGTTTTACCATATATTTAAATAAACCCTGATTAAATTGGTTTTCAATGTTCTGTTGCCTTAATGAAAATAAGTATCAGAAGTGAAGAGCTTAATGATTTGCAGTATTTTTGGTATTTTAGGAACGCTTAGATTTTGCAATGAAAGAAATTATCTTTGACTTCCTTTGTGTTGGAAAACCAGCAAAAGCTTTCAGTCTCAACCCTGAGGTATGAAGTACATCTGGTTTTTTGGGGGGGCTTTTTTGGGGTGGTTTTTTTTTGGTGTTTGTTTTGGTTTGGTTTTTTTTTGTTGTTGGGGGGTTTTTTTGGTTTTTTTTTTTTGTTTTTTTTGTTTGTTTTGGTTTTTTGTTTTGGTTTGGTTTTTTTGTTTTGTTTTGGTTTTTTGTTTGTTTGTTTTTGGGGGTTTTTTGTTTATTTGTTGGGGGTTTTTTGGGGTTTTTTGAGTTAGTATGTACTGTATTGTGCTACATTTACTTCCTGGTTACATTGTAAGCATGCTTTCACCTTTCTCCAGTTTTCAGGCCAAAGCTTGTATCCGATTTATTGGTAAAATACATTTGTGAACTTCTATCTGTAAAATGTCACATTGTTTACACGTTTCTCATGTTTTCTCAGCAAAGAATATCAAATATAAACTAGTGCAGATGTATAAAACAAAAAGAAAAATATAAACAAAATTATTGATTGCAGTATGCCCTTATCATTCTGCTCTTGTTACATGCAATACCTTAAGCTATTTTAATATAACAGTAATTTTTCTGTAACAATTTCAATGTTTTTCAAAACAGTTTTATTGAGAGTACATGATACAAGAAGACTTGAAAAGAAAACACTCTAATAAAGTTTTACCACTGTGACCAGCAAAGCTCCACTGCTGTTGATGTCATGAGTCAGCTTCCTAGTGTCTTTTCCTAGAGAAAACAATCAGAAATTTGGAAAAAATTTTCAAAAATCAAAATATAAAGAAGCACCAAAATAATAAAAAATTCTCTTAAAAAATAAACATTTACTTACAATTTTGAAAACATTTTCATTTGAAAATTAAGAATACACATGGAAAAAATACAAATAATTTGTGATCATCTCATAAAACATGTCCGTATTAATCTTGCAGAATTAAACCATATCTATTCACCAAGATGAATAGAGTGAGTTGCCTTGCAAAAATTATATTTGATACAAAAAGTATGGAAAAGTAGATTAAACTTTCTACTGTCAAAAGCAGCAGAAATGAAAGGCAAGCTTTACTTTGAACACAGCTTTCATCTTTCTGCAGCAGAGTAAAGAAGAATGAAACAGAATTTTTGAGCAGGCAGTCGGCACCATGCTCTGGGTCAGCCACCTGCGGCATTGACTGAGAGAAGTCCTACAAAGGACATTGTGTATTAGCCCAGCTGAGAGGGGGTGGACATAGTCCTTAGCTTCTTGTTGAATCAACATCTGAAATTTTACTGTCTCTCAATATCGTAAGTCTAAAAGAAATTATAGGGCCACTTTTTTAGGTACATAGACTTTAGCATTCTAAAAAAAACCCCAAACTGTAATCTGAGTAAACGCATCTCTGGGAGACAGTCGGTAGAACAGCCTCTTAGTTTTTGGAACACATTCCAGAGAAATTGAAAACATTCTAATCTTTCAATCATTGCAATGCAAAGCTTGCAAGTTTTCCTCTGGTGAATTCCCAGAAGGCATTCAGGTCACTTAGATTCAACTTCCTAATATTTTCACATTGTAGTTTTGGCATGGAGCATCATTGCAGACTTTTCTCTCAGTATGATCAACCCTGAGGCCTTTCAAGACAGTTATTGATCTTTTTTCATAATGGATGTAGGTCATTTATGTTTAACTGAAGGTCCATTTAAGATGCATTACTATACTACAGGTCATATCCAGGGGTTTTATCCTGAAGATAAAAAGATAATGTGCTAATGCAAATACTTTAAAAATCAAGTTCTGAGAGGGGAGAGTACTGTTTGCAGTGGAGATATGAATTCACTATTTATTTCCTGGGCATTTTTTGTGAAATATATCAGACTAGTTAATGTAGGGAAGATACAGGAAAAAAATATGGCACCAAAAAAGGACACAGAAAAAGATACAGAAAAAAAGTATAGTACAGCTGCCAAGTACATTCTCAAAATTTCAAAGTGAATGAATAATATGAATAGAATATGATTATTTGATTATGATACTCATCCATCTTCTGAACTTTGCAGAGAATGAATATTGGCCTGAGAGCTTTCTTGGTAATTGCTGATAGTTTGCAGCAAAAAGATGGTGAACCTCCAATGCCAGTGACTGGAGCTGTCCTTCCCTCTGGAAACACTCTCAGAGTGAAGAAAACGTATTTGAGCAAAACTCTTACAGAGGAGGAAGCGAAAATGATAGGTCAGTAACAGAATGAACAATATAGAAACTTGGGTGAGAATGGATGTGAAAATATCTTCAGCAGTTGAGCAGCATAGTTGATTATTGTTAAGTATTTCTTTCTGTATTATGATTTCAGTATTATTTATTTCTGTATTGTGATTATATAATTTATTGTGTGTTGTAATGAAATGTATGGTTTAGTTGGGAAAATGCTGCTTTTCTCAGGGTATTCTGGAAAGTCCTCAGTCGTGCTCTGTAAAGGGTAGCAGCCCTATATTCTGGGAGGGGTTAAAGACACAGGTAGTTAAGAACTAGCTTCTTCCAGTGCTGATAGCTGTGTTTATTCATGGATATTCATCCAATTAGAAACAGTGCCTGTGCTCAGAACCATTTTTGAAAACCATCAGATTCCGTTGATAGCCTCATTTTAATTGCAGTATCTCACACCAAGTGAAACTTTCAGAATGGCAAAATTTTTAAACGCAAAATAATGTTGTACTGAGTGCCTAGGTAAATATTACTGCTATCTTGGGCTTCAATGTAGAGTGAGACTCCTGTGCTGTAGAAGAGCCTCTCTATCATGCCCTGAAAGTGCCTGGTTTTGTTGGAAAAACCCCCCAGATTTGGCTGCCCACCTTCACACTTCATTATGTCCCCAAAGTTACGTGAATGAAATGAAGTCTACACCAGTGGCAAAGACCTGTGTTGTACTGTGCTAGATCACTGTAGTAATATCAAGAAAATAAACAATGCTCTTGAAGTATTTGAAGTATTTGAAGATTGTATTTGATAATGAATGCTTGCACTAATGAATTCTTGTATTAGCCATTTCTTTGCTATTTTATGATCCAGTATTCTGGTTTCTATGTATAATATGTGAGCATTCCTTTTGGAGCATGCAACATGTTCTGGTTTTGGATCAGGATATCATTACTAGTGGAATATGCATTTTTCTTACTTCATGCAGCACAGCACAAGTAATCAACTTCCTTTTTCAGAATATATATATATATATATCTATAAATATCCCAAATTGTTCAAAAATGCCTGTTATTGCAGGTATGTCATTATATTATTCTCAAGTAAGGAAGGCCGTGGACAACATACTCAGACACCTTGACAAGGAAGTGGGTCGGTGCATGATGCTAACCAACATACAGATGCTGAACAAAGAACCCGAAGACATGATTACGTGAGTGCTAAAGAATAGTAAATCCTATGAAATATGGAGACATAGTTTTGGAACTTTTTCTCTATTTCTGTCTATCATGAGTCACCAGAGAAACAGCAAGAAACAGGAACATTCAGCTTAATTAGTATATAGTTTGGAAAACTGTTTATGACAAGTCAGTTGTGCTTCTTTGAATGCTGCAGTGTTTGGAACTGAAGATGTTGTTGATGTAGGCAAAATCATGTGTGAATCCTAGGGACGTTTAGATGGTAGAAGTAGAATGCTCAAGTAGAAAACCTGGCAGCCTATTCTCAGAATGCTGTCTCAGGGTATATTTGCATCACTGAGCTTCAAAATGAGTACAACTAATTCTGTAAATCCCTATTAGTAATAATATTTCAAAATCCCCTTTGCTTTTCATGCCTGTAATCAAAATCAAATCTTTATTAAAAACTCAAGTAATTTTGTGATAAGGCTTGGATTTAAGCAGTACCTCACTGGAGCAGAATCAAATCAGTGTGCTTCAAGCAGTGTTGAACATCAGCATTTTACACTTCATCCAAAATTATGAGTGAGGCAAGTTTCCTGGAGAGAGTTCTAGTCAGGTGGACATCTAGTAGAGGTTAGAGATATGAAGATATCACTTGACACATGCAGAGCACAGATTGTAGAGATCTCAGCTGTAAGGAGACCTTGCATATCTTTCATGTTAGAACAGTGGACATGGTAGTTACTCTAGAAAAAAAAAAACAAACCCTGGAAAAACATTTCAGATGTAATTAAAAAGACACCTATCTCTTTGAGATTGCTATATTTATTTACTGCCAAAAAATGTCAACTTGCTGAGAATACTGTGAGTGGTAGACAGACTGCAATGACTGGCCAAATTCAACTACCTTGTACAACTGGTACAGTCTTTATGTTTTAATATCATTCCTCTGCCCTTGTTTGTTGCAGTGACCCTAGGTGAGACTGTAAGCTGTGTCGCCAGCATTGTCTTATTTTATTTATTTTCATTGCTAATATTACTATCCAATAATATTTCATATTTTTCTTGTAGTCCTACCCTGTGTCCTCTTCAGTCCTCACACCCAGTTTTCATAACCATTTTGTGTATTCAGGCTTTTGTGGTAGGGAAAGAGAGTTTTGAAACTCACATTTTATTTCTGAAAGATAATTGCACAGTGAAACCTTGAGCACTTAGATAAGAAGTGTACTTAACCTTAGCTATAAATATCCTTTCAGTGGTTTCTCAACATCACCAAAATGTGGTTTATTTTTAGAGTCAGTGAGCAAATAGACTCAAAAGAGTTTTAAATTTCAGGAAGTCTTGTGATTTGGTAGTAACTTCAGTCAGAAACATGAAGATTGGAATATTTAGACGTGTAAGTTACTGCATTTTGTGTTGTACTTTATATCCAGATGAGCTCTAATTCTAATAAATACATTTGAAAGGCAAACCACATTGTAACACATTTTTACTTGTTCTTTCAAGGCAAAAAATATCTGGGATGCTTAATTATCAATCAGTCTAAAATTGACTGATTGATCACAAAAAACATCAGTAACTGTTACTGATTGAAAATCCTGCTGTCAGGATTGAAAATGATCCTTTCAAAAACTGCATTGTGGATATGTGGAAAGGCCAACATATTGTTTTCATGTAATTTGCTTCCCATTTTATTCACAGAACTCCATGCTTCAGTAGAGTTACATATTTATTTTGAATTATTATGGACTTTAATTGATAGATACCACACTGCATTTATCTACATTTTAAAGTTATTGTGTGTGCCATAGTTATATAAAGTTTATGTATAAACTGTATAAAATGAATATCATAGTAGTATTTTTAATAACAAATAAAATAAGAATCAGAGGGAAGTAGCTAGGCAATGAGCAGACATAACATTTTAAAGTATGCAGATTCTGGAATTTTCTTTGGCAGTGTTAGACTTGCTTCTGTATTTAATTACTGATCCTTTAAGCATTTGTTGTTGAGGTAATAAATGCCAGTATGAAGGGTCTTAATAAAATCCTGAGTAAGAAGCATCCTTTGCATTTTGTACTGGGATATGAATTTCAATACTGGTTATAATTATTTTCCAACATCTAGTTAGGGCATCCATTTTTCTAACGTACAAACCTCTCTTTCCAAGTACTTCAAAGGTTTTGCTGACAATACCTAACTAAAATCTGATATTTCTGCTATGGAAACACAAGCTTCCAGATGAGGACAGCTATGTTCATCCAGAGCTTGTCCTATTGCATCCTTAGTCAGCCAGGGATGACTCCAGTGCTCTGTGAGGCTTCCCTTCCTCCCCTCACAGACTGTGCCTGGTAGCTCAGATGGCAAGTTGGGAACTTGAGCCTGAGGTTTGGATCTTCTCTTGCTACTCTTCTGAGCAGCTGATAAGCCACAGAACACCCACAGATTTTATATTTATAAATAATTACTCATTTGCCTTCAGAAGAGTTTCCTCTCAGGCTATTATTTTACAGGTCTCCATCTGAAATGCACAAACTTTGCCCTTGCTGAGGACTGAGAGTAAGGAAGCTTTGCAAAATTCACTTTCCATTTCAAGTCAGCAAGGAAGTCTTGGTTTGCCTGCACATAAAATTCCCAATGACACTTTAATGTTTACAACTATAAAAATATGGGATTTTGTACTAGCTATTAATCCAGCTAGTATTTGCTTTAGTGATAACAGTTGAAAGGTATTTGTTTATAACCAAACTTTCAGTGAAATATTGTATTTTACTCCGTTTCCAGTCAGTTACTGACACCTTTCAAGTTCTATCTGTTAGAATACAGATACAGTGAGACGGAGGTAATTAATGATGAAAATAGTTTTCCCTAACTGTACCATTAAGACAGTTAATTAAAATAATGTCAACATTTTATTCATATAGTGTATATCCAAGCTGATAAGTATATAGGGTGTTAAGAGACAGAATGATAATCACTACAAAACATAAGTCTAATATCAGTTTATGCCTTTTCTGTACCCATTATTTCAGTGCTACTCCATAAATCTTCTTTCACATTGTATTGCATCCAGGCTTTCTCTGTGACTGAACACAGAAGTAAGATATCCAAATGCAATGTCCTCTGTTGGGTGGAGAGACAGAGTAATGTAGTAACCAGGACAATGAACCGGGGTGCAGGAAAACTAAGTTTATTTTTTGTTTTGTCACTCTCTTTCAGTGTGTGTTAATTAGCTTGCAAAGCTTCTTGGGCTTCTTTTTTTTTCCCCCTCATTCTTTTCGAGTTTTATTGGAAGCGTATTAAAAGAGGAACAATCTTTCTCTGCATGTTTATAATATGGCCCCTAAATAGGACCTTACTTTTTTTGATCCCTCCAAAGCGTATTACAGGCTAATAATTAATAATATTGTGGGAAAGGCTGCACAGTTTGAAATTCTGTTACACTTTGGTAATTTCCTCTGCACTCCATCATCAGATAATAGATCATTGAGATAAAAATGAGCAAATAAAAAAAAAAAATCCACACTTTGGGGTCTATCTGAAGGACTTATCTAACCTGCAGACTTACCAAATATGTTGAAAACAAGTCAGAAAACAACTGCATCTGTTTTGAAAATAATCAACAGCTAAAACTTGAGCTACTTTTAGAAGACTCATGGATTTCCAATCTAGTGTTAGGTTCATGCTGAACTTTGTACTTAATGACTTTCCCAGGCTCTTAGGGAACAGTTGTGCCATTCCACAGATTAGAACACCCTTAGGGCTGCTAAAACATGTTCTAGCTGATAAGAGTTGCCAGAATGCTGCTATCTCTGGCAGTGATCAACAGAAACTCTCTGGCCATACCTGCCTCTAAATTATATATCTTCTTCAGTGTGAAAATGTGTCATGATGCTTTTCCATAGACTTGTCCCTTTTTGGGGGCAACTGTCTGTCTCTTCAGTTGTGATATTTGAACTTGTTACACATCTGCTATTTGCTTCATAGAACTGGTGAAGTATAGCTGCACTATGATGGAGAACACCCCAACTCTTTCCTCATTGCCTTATCCAGAGCTTGCATCATATAAATGCTGATCTTGATGGAGGAATCCTCGTGCATTATACATCCATTTTTTTCAATATCAGTTCCTCTCAGAAACAAACGAACATTAATAATTGATTTTCCAAGTAATGTGTACGATGCATGAAAAATGCCAAAATCAAAACCATTTATTCAATGGAAAAATGTATTCATGTTTCCTTCTTATTTCGTTATAGTGTCTGGCTGTCCATCCTTATGTTCTTAGTAGGCCTCTGACACTTCACTATGTCCTGCACTTTTCTGAAAAGCTAGAGGTGGATTATTTAACACAGTTCCTTCTTAAGCTTAGTCAAAATTCTGTTTCAATTTTTCAGTGGTGAAAGAAAACCAAAAATCGATCTGTTCAGAACATGTGTTGCTGCTATTCCTCGATTACTTCCTGATGGAATGTCAAAACTTGAGTTGATCGACTTGCTGGCAAGGTAAGCTGTTCAAGCATTGAATGACTGCTCCAGGGGAACAGTGTGAAAAACTGAGACACAGAATATGTAACTGTTTCTTTTTATATATGCTTGTAAAAAGTAAATTGCTCTTAATGAATTAGACAGAGATGTCCTAGCATCTTTTTACGGTTTTCGTGGTTCTTTTATGGACTCATAATTTTATGAAAAGGTTGGTATGTCCTCCAGAACTCTTCCGTCATTATGTAGGTTATGTGATATTCATTGTTTTTCACAGAAGTCACAATTTATTACTGTTTTCTGCCCATCACAGCATTTTGTTTAACAGGAGAACACATCTTTTCTATGCAGTGGCAAAACACCGAGACACCTGTTTAATTTTGATTTATGATCCTTACGTCTCTTCGGTAAAACAGAATGTGCTAGCTGTGGTATCTTAAAAAAAACTTCTTAAATTACTGTTACGATGTAAAATAAAGGAGAAGTTTAAGATCCATTTAATTTATCTGAATAGACTTCACTGAACAAGATAGTCTCCAACATGACTGCTACACAAGTTAGGTTTCAGAACGTCAAATCAGTGGCCTGTGGCAAGTAATTATGATAAAATGTACTGGTCAGTACAGAAAAATCTGGTACATTTCAGTTCAAGTATCCAAGACCAAGGTTCCAGCTTGAGTTCTTTATGTAAGTGGATTATGGTATTAAATTGAACCAAGAAGGCTTTGCAGCATATTACTCTCAGGTAAATATGGCAAAGCAATCTTTGCCTCCCTGTTCTCGTTTTTCAAAAATCACATGGAATGGCAGATGTGGGAGCCAGAAGGCTGATATAAAAACAGTTTTTTCTGCTCTGTGAACAATTAACTCCCAGTGATGTGCTAAAACAGTGGAACAATTGATTCTGGTAGTAGTTGAGAGTGCAGACAGCCAAATAAGCCAAATCATCAGCCAACAGTAGATGTGCTGCAGTGCATGGCCAGCTTGATTTCCTTGTGTGAACATTGTCCGCTAAAAATCACTTGTAGGTTGTTTTAAATCATTACATGATCAAATTATACACACACCGTATTAAACTGTTGCATCAATTCTGCTTAAGGGAAGTTTAAAAGGACATGTTTTCCTTTAATCCAATATTTTAACTAGAGTTCTATCCTTATTAATTGCCTTAACTGAGCTGGTAAGAAGCACGTATCTATTCAGGTCACAGCTCTTCATCACAGGATTGTCCAGGACAGACCTGCCACTACTCTTAAGAAAGTTTGAGACCAGTGTGGGTTTCTTTATAAATTAGTGCTGTCCTCCTTAAGTCTCGTAACTGTTAATATAACCACTGGTCTATCTTTATTCTGTCATCAAACTTCATTCAGAAAATGTCAGCTGTGATTCTAAGTATTTTTTGGGTAATTGCCCTGCTTGGACAGTGCAAGCAGTAAGTTTGGTGAGTTATCTGACTGACTGTGAAAAGAAGTGAGACATCAAGAGGAGCTGAAGAAAACATCTCTAGAGCAACTTCAGAAGCAATTACATGCTCAGCCTTTCCTCAAGAAAGGGACCTTTGGGAATCTGTTCTCCTCTCCTACATGTACTAATGCTATGACATCTTTGAGAAATTGATAGTGTTTCAAGTCATAGTCTTAAGTATAAGCAAGGGAAACACAATTTAGGTAAAATAGGTACATACATAAAAGGTTGGAAAGCAATTAACAAACGTTTTATGATTCAGGAGACGTACAGAGTGGTATTGAAATAACTGGGTGGGAGTCTCAGTATTACAGAGCAGGATCACAAACGGAACAGATAAAAAGAAGTGATGTTCCTGTGAAAAGACAAACCTTATTCACATATATATGTCTATACGGTTTTCAAAAAAGTTCTTCTAGTCTGATCAGTATCAAGGATGCCTGATCTGGAGAACAACATCTGAGCTGGGGCACTGTGGTTGAGTAAGAGACTGACCAGAGAACAAGGGAAAAAAACATCAGTGAATTGAAAAATTAGGTCTAAATTAGCCTGGGATAGTGTGAAGTGAAAACTGATTTCAAAAACATACCTTCAGAGAAGTAAGTAATAAACTGTTTAAGGCATTAATACCTGGCCTAGACTTAATGTAAATCACCAGAATGCCCCAGCACCAGAGCTGCTTCTACATTCTGTATACTGTCCCATGTTTATTTGAGACCAGAGTGACTACTTCTCCCAGTTATGAGAAAGTAGGCACAGAAGGTAAGCATTTGCAGTTCTAGATTGCATTACAGTATTGCATTCTGTAATGAATCTACTGCATTACAATATTGTGTTTTCTGGGTCAGAAACTAAACTCAATACAGGGATGAGAAACTTAGAAGAGGTAAGGTTTCAGTTTCTCCCTGTTTTTTAAAAGAACCCTAGAAGCCGTTCTGCCAGGGATTTCTGTGGGCCTGTGTTGTTGGGATGGAAAACTGTTAAATATTTTCTTTTCACAAGTGATAAAGTTACGTCTTTGAGTTAATTGGTTCTTCTGTTCACAGTTTGGTTTGAGTTTTTCATCCTCACAACAGATGTGTCTTTTGGCAGTTTTCAGAAGGAGTCTGTAAGTCAGCAGCTAGACTTTTTTCCAGGACAGTTGTATTCAAATTATAAAGCATGAAGCAGACGTCAAGTGTATACTGCACCTTTTGCCCTTTCACTGCCCATTGCAACCACTCATTACAAATTCCTGAGTAGCTCTTAAATTTAACTGACTCAAGTGCAAGCAAACAAACTTGTACTCGCTTCCTGCACTGCCTGTCGTACAGTGGTAATACATGGATGCATTCTTATGCTCAATTTGAATTTCGTCTCATTAGATAATGCCACTGGGCAGTAACTTGGGCTTAGGAGATGTCTTTTATGTCCTCTTTTCTGTTATTGCTTTGTGTCATTGTGGAAGTCATTTCATGGATGACTTAGTTGTGGTCTCAAAAGGTTTTGCTTGTTTATCTGGTTTTGGCATTCCAAAAAGGAGACAAAAATTATCCTTTCTTAGCACAACAAAATACTGTGTTTCTAAATATATATATAGAAAGTCACGTGGTTATTAAAGCATAACAGTTATTTTTGGAGTCATATTCACTGGGGGTGAATTTTCATGGCAGTTGTTTTCTTTTCACTTAAATAAAATGTCCCCTGCCTCCAAATTAGGCAGCTATAATGAACCAGATTTTTTATGAACCACATCTCATCATACACTTCCAACTGAATGGAATTTGGTTCCACTCCATTTGCTATTTTGGGGTTTTTTTCTCCTAGCTTTCTGTCCATTTCATTATAATGAGTCCTCCTTTTCAGCTGTGTAGATTAAATGTAGATAAAATGCTTTGAAAATGAGTTCTAACACACTACAGAAAATTACAGTCTCATGGGTAATTAAAACAAAATACATCATAAAGGCAATGAACCAAAAATTCCAGAACACACTAATCTGAATTTACTTTATTCTGCCAACTTCTAACACAGAAATGGTTTGATGATTTCTGTGTCAAAAGAAAGAATAAGAAATTTTATGTTGAGAAGAACTTCACCATGATGCAAATAAAGAAGAAAACAAAATTTGAAAAAGGGGTCTGAAATGTCACCATCTTTCAGAAGGACTTTGAGGGTGTTCAGTGTGTTTCTAAAAGTATAGAAAGTCCTGAGGCTGTTTTTCCCGTTTCCTCATCTTAAGTTATTTAAAACATAATGTAGTTTTTTAATTCAAATGTTTCTTTTTAATTTTTTGGAAGATTTGCTTTCATTGTGTTTTGCATCTTGTCTAACGATTTGTTTTAACTGTTAGCTGAACTGTTGTGATTCTTTTATTTTTATGTTTAATGTTAACAAACACATAAATTATGAAATTATGTGTTTATTTGTAAGCCTTTTGTTATCATACCTACATGGAAGTTATTGAGTTATGAGTAAATCAAAAATGTACTTGGTTTGAGAAAAGTTGCCAAATTATGAACTTTAGAGATACTCTGTTTTAGGAGGGGAATACACTTCTTTCAGATCCATTAATATCTTCTGCTGTAGCAAGGCATATGACACACAAAACAGGTCAAAGATGTTAAATGTGGTCAGCAATAACGAAACCATGATAGCATCATCCTCCATTGTCAGTGGGAATTTTCCATCACTGTTATGTTACTGAGATATGCATGCTTCTTACCACAATAAACACTCTTTATATCTTTTATTATCTGACATTTACTTACAGGCTGTCTATCCATATGGATGATGAACTTCGACACATTGCACAGAATTCTCTTCAGGGTCTGCTTGTTGACTTTGTTGACTGGCGGGAGGATGTACTCTTTGGTTTCACTAATTTTCTGCTACGTGAAGTGAATGATATGCATCATAACCTTCTCGATACTTCACTGAAGTTGCTGCTGCAATTGCTTACACAATGGAAGCTTGTAATACACACCCCAGGAAAAACTTCTGAGCAGGCGAAAACCAGATCTGCAGAGGTATGGAATCAAGAGATCTGTGTCCTAACACTTTTACTAATTGGAGGCAGAAATTATATTCCTTGATACCGCTGTGGTTCATGTGGTTTGTATTTACTCACCTTAGAAGAATTCACTATGTAAAATTTTTTTGGGTAATTAGTTCACGTGTCTTTTGAGGACAGCTATGTCCTTGTGTAATACAGCAGATGTTGTTGTTGAGCAACATAAGAGAATGCATGTCAAACTAAAATATGCACATCAACAAAAGCACATAAAGTGAAATATGTCTATGTAGATGTGGCAGAAGGACACTTTCCCAGGGCTGAAACAGATTGATAATGCTAGTGGGAATGCTGTGAAGAGTGAAGTAGATCTTCTTTTCCTGTAGCCATTTCATTTGGTTGATTCAGAAACATCAAAGAACCTGATTGTTGCAATAGCCTGCTGCCTCCATGTGTTACAGACATTTCTGGGAACTGAACAGCTTTTCTCCTGCTTCTCCCATCTGTACTATCCCACAGATATTTTCATTATGAGAAATTATTTTTAGGCTTCTAATCTCCTAAACTAATCACACTGGGTATGTTTTCCTTTGGGCAAACATGATGTGTGTTTTATATCACAGAGGACCATGAATTAATAGGTAATAACAGGAGTACATAAAAATGTAGAAAAGATAAATCCTCACATACTTTTTATTAAATATTGCTAAACTTCACTGGTGAGGTCGGGTTCTAGAGGCCAGCTACCTAAGGTGTTGGCTGCTACAGGACCAAAGAAGGACCTGAGGATATGCTATCTGAAGTAGAAAAAGTGTGGTGTTCACAGTCTGACTTACTCATCCATTTTTTAGTGGAGGATGGAAAAAAGCGGGTAGATTAAATGAAAATTAGAGGGAAGGATTTGTTCAAAGGACTCTACTCATACAATGCTTTTGTGGAACAAGATAACCTAAAGCAACGAAACTTGGTTGTTTGAGGGAGTGTGTCAATTTACCAGTCATCTACATGGCCATCTACATGGCCTTTGCATTTTGTTTCTTTATATGTCCTAGTTAAATAGAATATTTCTTGGAGACCTGGCTTGCAAACACCACCACTCCATTTTTCCCCCCTTGCACTGTTCTACAGTTGATACCCAACGGATCCAGCCACAGGATACAGTCTGAAAGGAGCCCCTATTCCAATGTCCTGCACGCAGTTGAAGGATTCGCACTGGTTCTGCTGTGTAGTTTCCAGGTTGCTACGCGGAAACTGGCTGTTTTAATCCTCAGAGAAATCCGTTCTTTATTCTTGGCCCTTGGCCAGGCCGAGGTAGGATTTTTCTCTTCTAGAACATTGCGTTAAAATTTCCTGAAGATAAAGCTCAAAACTACTATTATGGTTGCTTTTAATGTAATTGCTGGAGTGTAGCAGGTATGCACTTAGTTTGTAAAAAAACATTTGATCTCAGCTTACTGTTTCTATTTGTCTTAACACTGCAAAACTTTCTGTGTACTCAACAATGTAACATCAACGGCAAATGCCCTGTATAAGAATTTGAAGGGAAATGTACAGCAACTTCATATTTTCTCTTGGAATGATGTGAATGTAAAATACACTGTAAAAGCTATTTTTACTGCACGGATCGTTTTTGTATTGTCAAGATTATAAATTTGTATTGGAACTTAAACCTATTGCTGTAGCATACCATTTTGTAAAAAAACTCCACAGCATAAGACACCTTTAGGATCATTCACATTCATTTTCCATCTATAGTAAAGACCTCTAAGTCTTTTTTATGGATACAGAAATATGGAGAGTCATGTTGTGTACTGGTGGTCACAGCTCAGTGAGCCATCTAAATGCCTAAGAACACAAATATGTGTGTTCATGGCAAAGGAATGCTTCAATAAACAGTAAACTAATTTTCAGTCTTTTGATACCAGCTATCCAAAGTCATTGGGGATTTTCTGATATGTGCTTTTGTTCACTAAGCAGTGAGCTATAGCCACAAATTAACTTCATTTCAGACCACAGCCTGGATTTAGTTCTGAGATCAATATGAAAAAGACAAAATGTACCCATCGTTAACAATGAATATTTTTAGCTACTTCAGATTTGTGTCATAATTTTTAGATGGTTCTGTTTCATGTACCAGAAAAATAAGAAGGGAAATAATTTGGTCAGGAGAGCAGTAACCTTGTATTCTCTGTGTTCTGCAGGATGATGACAGACCTATGATTGATGTCATGGATCAGCTGAGTTCTTCGATTCTTGAAAGCTTTATTCACGTGGCTGTTTCAGATTCAGTAAGTACTACTTTACTGTTACTGCTTGTGTTTACATAACAAATCTCAGACAGGAAATACTAAAAATAAAACTGCTAAAAATCAAAGAAATCATACAGCGTTAAGTCTCCAGCCATCTACCCAAGAGCTTCAAGGCTCCACAATGTCCCAGACAATCTGTTCCATGAAAATAATCGTACTATGGATATAGAAGATGTTGCATACAGAAAAAAGAATAGTTGAGAAAGTCTTACTGCCAGCACTGCCTTGAGGCACTTGGAAGTCACTCACTGCTATCATCTGTTCGAGAAGGGAATAAGCTTTAGCTCCCTTGTGTCCTTAGAAAGTGGCCCTGCCTGCAAACCTGAGCCTAAGCTCTAGAGTAAGCTCTCCTTTTGCTCTTTCAGGGGCCTGATGTGTCTGACATGCACCAGAGGAAGCAGAGATCGAGCATTTTGAATAAAAAAGTGTCAGCAGGAGAACTGATACATAAGACAACCTTTCTTTGCATGCGGTTTCTGAGATTAGTGAGGGCCCTTTTCCAGAGGACAGAAAGGATCCGTTTGGAGCACTTTTCAGCCTGATTAAGTTTAAAGCCACAAATGGTCTGCCCTTTCCAGGGCTGTAGGTGGGAGCCACACACTGGGTGCCCAAAAGGACTGTGATGGTGTAACCCCAGCCGGCAGCCAAGCCTCCATGGCCACTTGCTCAGTCTCCCAGCAGTGGCATCGTGGGGAGAGCATCAGAAGGGTAAATCATGGGTTGAGATAAAGACAGTTTAATAGGGAAAGCAAAAGCCATGCACACAAGTAAAGCAAAACAAGGAATAAATTCACTGCTTCCCATGGGCAGGCAGGTGTTCAACCATCTTCAGGAGAGCAGGGCTCCATCACATGTGGCAGTGACTTGGGAAGACAAATATCTTCACTCCAAACATTTCCCTCTTCCTCCTTCTTCCCCCAGTTTATGTACTGAGCATGATGTCATATGGTCTGGAATATCCCTTTGGTCAGTAGGGGTCACTTATCCTGGCTGCGTCCCCTCCCAATCTCCCAGGTACCCCCAAGCATCCTTGCTAGTGTGGCAGTACAAAAAGCAGAAAAGGCCTTGGCTCTGTGCAAGTGCTGCTCAGCAATAACAGAAACATCTCTGTATTATCAACCCTGCATTCAGCACAAATCCAAAACACAGCCTCATACTGTGAAGAAAATAAACTCTACCCCAGCCAAAACAAGCACCAAAGGGGACGTAGAACTGGTGGTGAGATTGGGTCCCGCTGCAGCTGAAAACAAGCTAAGCAAGAAAGAGACATTCTGGCTTCATGATACAGGAATTAGGAAATTCATCTGAAATAGCAGCACCTGGGTTTGGGTGTTGCAGTTTCTAGAAGCCAAGGTTTGAGTTTTGTGCTTTCATTCTACTCATTAATAATAAAGCAAGGCAAATGTGTTGCCTCTCTGTCTGGTTTCTGACTAGTACAGCAAGGAGTGTTAATTTGTCTTTTTCTCTCCATAGACAACAATCCCTTTAACACACAGCGTGGATTTGCAGTGGCTGGTGGAGTGGAATGCTGTGCTAGTAAATAGCCATTATGATGTGAAAAGTCCTTCCCATGTCTGGATATTTGCACAGTCTGTTAAGGACCCATGGGTTCTCTGCCTCTTCAGTTTTCTTAGGCAAGAGAATCTACCAAAACACTGTCCCACAGCTCTCAGCTATGCTTGGCCATACGCTTTCACAAGACTACAGCTGATAATGCCTCTTGTGGATCCAAAGTAAGTGGCAATCTTCATTTCACTTTGATTTGTATGGGCTGTGTGATTTTAATATGTCTTTATTTAGTCTCATGTTTCAGTATCAGTCTACAAATCCTGCAAGGTGCCACACAGAAATTGGCACCATGCAGCTTTGAGTTTCATAATTGCTATTTGTAAGGTGGAAAATTCCGGTTTTCTACCTTCATTGATTTTTCCCATGCATCATGTCATGTTGAATTGCAGCTGATAGATACATAGCATGTTTTATTCACTTTTTAAATATTTTAAAATACTGTGTAATTAAAACTGGGAAGTTGTTTTAATAATTACAAATCATTTACAAATTCTAGTATTCCTGTTAATGCAAAGAAAACAAGTACAGCAAGCAGTGGAGACAACTATGTTACTTTGTGGAGAAACTACCTTATTCTGTGTTTTGGAGTAGCAAAACCCAGTATTATGAGCCCAGGACACCTGCGTGCTTCAACACCAGAGATCATGGCTACCACTCCTGATGGAACCGTGAACTACGATAATAAGGTGATGCATCCTGTTTCAAGTAATCTGCTTCTTTAGGAAAATTTTAAGCTGCATCTGCATGCAAAGTCATATCCTGATGAAAGTATTTCAGTTAGGGAATATTTTGATATATGCAAACTACTTAACATACAAAATTAACAAACAAAACATCTGTATGATATGATGTGTTGATAAATATTTGGCGAAAGCTGTGGCATTTTCAATATATTGCTTTTTTTTTTTTTGCGTTCTGGGTGATTGTGTATTCAAAATATAGAAGGTCTGGACATGTGTTTTGAAGCTAACTTTAGTTTGTCATCCCCTTTCTTTCCTTGTGGAGCTGTCCAATTTGGCAATTTAAAATATTAAGCAATAAAGCAGATTTCTGAATGAAAATTGTACTCCTGTTGGATATATGCTTGTCAGAAGCAATAATATATAAAATACACTTTCAAGTAGTAGCAACCTGAGAGGAGCAGTAGCTCCACAAATGCAATTACTGGAATATTTTAATGAAGCAACAAATTAAGTAAATTACAATAACATGAACTAAAGCAAAGAGATTTCCCAGGTGTATGTACTTGTTAGGCCTTACTGAGATGATTGTGAGGTAGCAGACTTCTAGTTAGACTGGTATATTGATATCCATAACATTAAAATAATTTCAACATGTTTTTAAAATATGTATTGATTCTTGGACAATGTTTGTTTGTAAAAAAAAATTGTGTTTACTTAGTATTGATACCCTGACAATTAGATTCAACAATATTTTAATGTATTTTAGGCCATTGGAACTCCATCTGTTGGAGTCTTACTAAAGCAGCTAGTTCCTTTGATGAGACTTGAAAGCATAGAAATAACAGAATCACTTGTATTAGGATTTGGAAGAACAAATTCCCTTGTTTTCAGGTACTTCTCCACTTATCATATTCTCAGTTACCTACTTCTAATACAAATGTTTTATTTTTGTGGCAACTTAAATGTATGTTTAACTTTTTATTTGCACTTTAGAACTTTGGTTTTATATGTTGAATAAAATATTGATACTTTTCAAAGGACACTAGATTTTGTTTACAAATATTTATGTTTTTTTTAATTTAGGGAATTAGTAGAAGAACTTCACCCACTAATGAAAGAAGCCCTAGAAAGAAGACCAGAGGTTAGTAGCAAAAATCAAATGTACTAGCTTTTTTAAGCTGAAAAATTATTTTAAAAATAGTCATTCTGTCTGTTTGAAATACAAATATATTATTCTGTACTAACTAGCAAGATAAGCTCTGTGTGCAACAATAATTTTATTAATTGTTTAATTTAAAATAATTCCATTTTTAAAAACTGAGTTTAATTTAAATTCTATCAGTGATCTGAAGTGTATAATATAGAACTCTGTTCTGAGGAAAAACTTCCCATCCAATATGGAACCTCCTAATACAGAACTTCGATATATTGGAAATTCATTTTCAGTATCTGAAAAAAAAAAATAAGGCTTTAACACAGCTGGGCTACAAGCACATTTTGTAGCAGTGTTTAGATGTGCTTTTATTTTCAGGGCAGGCAGGGTCACCTATTTCAGCTTCATGGAATCACAGAATGGCTGGAAGGGACTGAAGTGGCCCAGCCTCCCTGCTCAAGTAGGGTCATCCTGGATCACATGGCACAGGATTCATTCTAAATACAACCAGTTCACTGACAAATGCATCACAGTTTTCACCTTCATTATAGTACTCTCTTTTGTTACAATAGAAAGTAGTGCTAGAAGGGTTCCCAACAGATCTTCCAATCCCCACAAGAGAGAATTCTGTTTTCTTAAAAACCTCTGGTGATAGAATCGGTAGCCTCAGTAAGCAGTTTAGTTGCAGGATGTGTCTATGTAGCTAAACAGGAAAGCCATGGGGAGAACCTCATTGCTGGACTCAAGTTGCTGTTCTGCTCAGTTTTCCCTCCCTGACTCAGTTTTGTACCATTCCAGCTGGCTCCAAGATAGAAATCTGAGATGGCTCATGGACAATTCTTAATAATTCTGTGTCTGGTAAACATCCTCTATCATTTCCATTCTGTATTGCTTCACACCTCAGTTCAGTTGTGTGACTTCCATCCCTTGTGAAGTCATTGATTTGAAGGTCACTTGTTTTGATACTGGGCAGAAGTGGATTAATACACCTTAGTGCAGCCACTTGCTTCTGCATTTTGTCTGTGCATCATTTAAGACAACTTAGATTTGAAAAGCTTTTTCTGGAGACATACATATCCAATCAACCCTCAGGAAAGGAATTGCTAGAATTCAGAGGTTTACAGCATGCTGTAAGAGCAAATTTAGCACATGGAATTGTCAGTAGAGGAATACAAGAATGAGAGACTGCAAGGTTAATTCCTGTATTTTTCCTGATATGAGTAAGTGGGCCACCTTCCTGCAAACAGTGCCACCGGGAAACCCAGGAGTGACTGTATGGGTTGTGTAGCTGTAGAGAACACAGCAGGCCTCCATGTCAGCAGGCAGGTATCCAACACACCAGAAACAATGTCCTGGAACATATGCTATGACTAGGAAGAGAATTACCAGCATGGCCAAGAGCTGCAGGGGTAAACCAAAATGGATATTACACAAGATCTGCCCTGTGGGCGCTGGCATGGAGCTTGCCAGATCACCTCTGACACTGTTGCAGGAGGCAGCTGTGTCTGGTAAATACTGTATTTCAATAAAATTGCTTTTTTCTCTATATGTACTTCCTGGAACCTTAAAGATGTAACAGGAGAAAAACAGGGCTCTGAATAAAACAAATCAAATGGCATAATTATTTGAATAAAACCTTTGGCTAGGATGCTGCAATTCTGCCAGTTCTGGGCCAGAATACCGGGCAAAACATCATTTTGTTCTCCCACACATCTACTGGTGGCCATGGATGGAGCCAGAGTCCTAGAAGAGATAAGCCTTTGATCTCAGTATTGCTCAGTTTTAAAGACCAAAATCTGCGTTTTCTCTGAGCTTTTCTTGTTTTGCCAGCAAATTTCTTTGAGTGCAATAGCAGCTTTTTTACCTTCTCACGTTTTTCTTGCTTAGGGGAGATATAGGATACAAACAAGTCAATTTAGCCTTTCAACAAAGAACAGGCCAACAGGCCTTGTTGCATTCCCATCTCTCCAATTAAGATAGAAGACAGAAAGGACAGCTTTCTAGAAGACAGTAGGATGCAATGAGCCATTTAACAACCATACAGTCCTGTTCTGTGGGAGGAGTACATTACTGTGTGAAAAACCCCTGCAGTCAACACACCCCTCACTGGGCTGGACTGGTGTGTGCTAGGAGCTCACTTGAATATGGTGATTGTGTGCTGCAGCATTGCCAAGATCAGGAATGGCTCATCACTAAAATATCTTCCTGGGATTTGGATATATCTTGTGCACTTTAAGTGCCTCCAGGACCCAAACTAGATGACATTAAGCTAACATGAATATCCCTGTTATGTGAAGATGGCAGGTTTTTTTGGATTGGATTGAGGAATTTTGAATATTAGTTATTTTTATCTAGTATTTCATTATTTCATTTCCACATTTTCAATAAGTACTAATACAGTTGCTAACAGTTTTTTCAAGTATAATTACAAAGACAAAACATTGATCATATTTGGTTCTTTGCTGATATATAACTATGATATTATGGTGAAATATCCAAAAGTACTTGGATTCCTTCATGAAGAAAATTCTTGAACTGGAATTCTTAAATCTCATTACGATACTGGCATTTCTGAAGCTACTAGTTTTTAATGTGTACATCTATGCATATAAAAATGGTTATTTTAAATTCCAAGAACAAGAAACGTCGAGAACGACGAGATCTACTAAGACTGCAGCTGCTGCGAATTTTTGAACTCCTTGCTGATGCTGGTGTTATAAGTGACAGGTAGGACTATCACCCATCATAAATATTTGGTTTTTAAGTGAAATAATTTTCAGTGTTTGCCACACTGAGATTATGTCAGTATGTTCTTTGGAGAATTGTGTAGTCTATCAGATATGCAGAGATTTGCATGCATTTCTTCAGAAAACTGTAGTACAACTACTCTGTTATCCTATATTAATGTACAACTTTCCTTTATGCTAGTACAAATGGAGCCTTAGAAAGAGATACACTAGCCCTTGGAGCCTTGTTCTTAGAGTATGTTGATCTGACTCGCATGCTTTTGGAGGCTGAAAATGATAAAGAAGTCGAGATACTTAAGGATATGAGAGCACATTTCAGTGCAATGATTGCCAACTTGATTCAGTGTGTTCCAGGTATGGTGCTAAATTATCTCGGCATACTATGAAATCATAGTTCATATAAGTATTGGAAAACTAGTTTTTAATTTCTTTTTTTGTCTGTGCTTTTTTCACTGCTTGTGAATTGTCATATAATGCATGTAAAGGGGAATATAGAAAAAAAATGTGTTCAGAAGTCTATTAAGATTGAAATAAAAATATCAATAAAGCCTGATGAAGCTTGTAATTGTCAATATAAGAATCACCTCTTTAAAAGCCCAGCAAAGCAATTGGAATCTCCAGGGACTACAGATTTCTTTGACATAAGGCCTTATTTTCTTCCCTCTGACTTGATTGCCAGACTTCATAAACTCAGACCAGCCTTGAAAAATACAAGTTGGTACAGAAAACGTGCAGTATTAAATGCAGTGAAAAACTTGCCCAAGGTGGTCAGACAACATCCCATGTTACCTGAATCCGATTGTATCACAAAGATTTATCCAATTGATTTCATGCTTTTTATACATTGTAATATCACTTCAGAAATATAACGTAATTACATTAGCAGAAAAGAAAAAAAGCGTCTGCTTTAAAGGCCTCCATGTAATTCCTGGAAGATGAGGTCTGGAGCTTTTTTGTCATTTGCTCAGGTAATTCAGCTGTTCAGAATATATACCACGTATTTGTCATAAACAAAGAGCCACCAGGTTTCTTTTATTTATTGTCCCTACCTATTACTGTATTAGAGTAAGACACGTCTTGTTTAGGCTCGAATTTAAAGGACTGGAAAAACCAAGTAAATATTTACCACTAAAGGAATGCGGGAGGTGGTGTAAACCCTGATTTTGTAATTAGGTTCTTGCATGCCTTTCTATAGTCAGATGTACATATTTGTATAACTGCACATTAATTCAGAACTGACGGTTCTTGGAAATAAGATGCATCTTACTCACTTGGTTAGATTTTTTAAAGGAGCTTAGGTACTTAGAGATAACTGTATGTTCAGCATCTAAAAACCCCTCCCTTTTCTGGAGAAATTCGTGTCATCATTGTGCCACATGAATGTGTATTTCACATTAACAAATCACAACTATTTCTATTTCTGTTCTCTTAGTTCACCACAGGAGATTTCTCTTCCCTCAGCAGAGCTTGAGGCATCACCTGTTCATCTTATTCAGCCAGTGGGCAGGACCTTTCAGTATTATGTTCACACCACTGGACCGTTACAGTGATAGAAATCATCAGATTACAAGATACCAGTATTGTGCATTAAAGGTATTAAAGTCTCACTGTACAAACCAGTAACAGCAATTTTCCAGTCAAAATAAGAGTAGTTGTGGGGTCTATTTCTTTCTATTTCACAGAAATTTGAATTGGCATACTCGATGCAAACTTGTATGCTGATCTGTATATTTACATAGAATATAGCATTGAAGTATTTTTTTTCTTTGTAGACACTTTTCAAGGCTAATTATCTTAAAAACCAGAATGCATTTTAAAATTTTACCTAGATGTTCTTTAACAGGTTATCAGATTCAGCAAGAAGATCTCAGGCTCTGAAATTAAATAAGGATCCAATTGAGTATCTTAGGATACTGAATCTGTACCAGTGCACATCTCAGGAATATCTCCCACGCTTGCCTGGAGACATTGCTCATTAATAATGTACTTTTGTGACAAAACTAGTTCCAACTCTCCTGCATAAGTAAGCTGGGAAAGTAATAGCCAATGTACTTACATAAGCTGTATCACTTGCTGTAAGACGGTTTTAATTTTTGCAAGAACATGTTATTGAAACATCTGAGTGTATTTTAATTATTTTGTAGCTTGATTTGTGAAGACTGGGTAAAATGAAAAAAATGTATCTTGAAGAATGGGTAAACTGGGCAGGTAGCACTCCTTCCAAAATGCTTAAATTGAGTGTGATCTTGAATTTATTAAAATCTATGGCATCATAATTGTTGAATTTAGCAAAGTCAGCTGGTACCATTTTCACCATAGTTCCCTGAAAATGGAAAACACGTGTGGCAGTCCTGTTAGCTTAGGCTCAAATCATTCTAAAAGATTTGTTGTTACTTTTTGTGTAACTAAAATTTCACGTGTTTCTAGGCCATGTCAGCTGTGCTCTGCTGTGGACCTGTGTTTGATAATGTTGGTCTCTCCCCTGATGGATATCTTTACAAATGGCTTGATAACATTCTGGCTTGTCAGGATTTACGTGTAAGTACTGACCAAAATGCAACACTGATGAACAATTACTCGCTGTAAAGAGTTTGTGACTGCAAGAACTATGATTGTGTACATTCTAAAAATCACCTCCTGCTTGGTAATGCTGATGAAACAAGTGTGAGTGAAAGTTGTGTGGGTAGATCTTGCAAGTAAATGATAAAATTAATGATTCAGGAAAGGGGGAAAAGGTGGGTTTTTTCTTGTTAAAGAACATGTAATAGATTATTCTTGCGATTTTCCATTTCTGTGAAGATGGGCTTTGGCTTTGTAACTACACAGTCATAGTTCTGTGTTTGTAGCTGATTGGACTGTCACTTTGATTAAGGAGGAGTAGATTGGTGATTTATATCAAGTGGAGATAAAGAGCAATCTTTCCCTTTTGGTATCTTGCATTTTGTCCTGCTGTACTCCCTAAAACTCTTATACCAGCACACATAACTCTGCTAAGACAAGGCAAACAGCTGAACCTAAACAAATGCATGTGAAGCGGTTAGAGGATAGAGGCTGTAGAAATGGTAATTGATTAGAAAAAAGGTTGAACAATTTAGAAGACAGAAGGAATAGCTCCAGAGAAAATCCTTCAGAAATTACATATGATTTTGGAATGTTGGTAGGGACAGAGCTATAAAGACATATGCAAAAGATATCTATAACTTAAACTCTTAGCGTTGTAGAAAGGAAACACACAGAACCAAAAAAAGTAAAAGATACAATTTTCCTCCTGACATGTTTTCATTATGATGGACAAATAACGATACCATGTCCAATTTGTCATTAGCATATAATATTCATAATGTAATTAGGGACAGAAATTGCCTTTTTTTAACTTTTCCCCTTGGCATGCAAAATTTGGATATGATAGGTGAAATATGTTTACCCAAAGCTAACCACTACAGTTCATGGTTAGTCATTGTAATAAAGGACTGTAACTAAACTCCTTTGCTTATACAACTAGGTCAGATTTAGATGAGAAGGGTCCTACCTGGCCCATTAATAATAAGCATTATTTGCAGCCTTACAAGCAGTTACCTACACCTGGTGACAGAATATTAACAGGCATTAGTGTTTGGTGTTCCTTCTGGTACTGAAGGAATACAAAGGCACAGTCCAAGCCTTAGTTGTCATGTTTTCTACTACAGTTACTACTGTCCTGTAACAGTGGTGGTACCAAGATTAAGTGATTGGCAGTCTGTAGGGAGAATCCTTGGATTGCTTGATGTAGTAGGATTAAACATAAAAGTTTTCAGTCTTGTCAAAGGTATTTTTCTTTGTCAGCCTTGCTTCTGTGTTAGTCAAAAGAAGGATAAACATGAAAGTCTGTCACTTTGTGAAATTCACATGACATAGGAAATCAGTTAACAAGTCAGTTAACTGATATAAATGGAAGTTGCCCAAGAACACCTATCAAGTACCCTAGATTTTCTGAAGATTCTGATGATTTTTTTCTTGTGTGCATGTGCCTAACTTTGGAAAATTTATTTCATTTATGTAGTCTTTGTACATACCGTTTTTTTCAAGTGAGGAGTATTGAAACCTGTGTCACATTCCAACTCTGCTATCCCTAAACTGAATTTATTACTAATGTTCTGATTTCTTTTTACATATTTGAATTTTCCATTTCCTCCCTGTCTTGCCTGTATCACTCTGAATTTAGAGAATGAACATATCTGACTCCACCAATCATTATTTTGACATTTGCGCAGGTTCATCAGCTTGGCTGTGAAGTTGTAGTCCTGTTGCTAGAACTGAATCCTGATCAAATCAACCTCTTCAACTGGGCTATAGATCGATGTTATACAGGATCATACCAGCTTGCCTCTGGGTGTTTCAAAGCCATTGCAACTGTGTGTGGAAGCAGGTATTAATTAATCTATTAATCTACTCTTTCAAATGTAAAGAAAAACTGAAGGTCCAGCTCACTGTGTTGTGAGGAATCGTTGGTCACACTTTTACATCTTCTCAAACAGTTTTTGCAGACTGTATTGCTTGATTTTCATGATTCTGAAAATGAAGTAATGTGCTTGGTAGAAAATGTTCTTACTGTATGTGTATTTGAAATCTGGATCGTTTTGATGCTATTTTGCTCAGATACAAAAAAGCTACAACTATTTTATTTTAATGTAGGTCATAAATTTGGTTTCAAAAGATTTGGCATGGTTTTTAATTTGATTTATAAAAGGAAAAATGTTTTAAATTTCAATAGCTTGAAAGTCATTATTCTGACTTATCTTGAAAGTCGTGTTCTTTTTCTAACTGGCTTTCATTTGATTTGGTTAGTTCTTTTTCTGTCAACTGGTATCATTACTGCTAATGCTGAGCAAGCACAAGCTACATGAAGACATGAATATAAATACGGCTTTTGTGTCAGGCCTTCATCAAACTCTATCCCTTTTTTTAAATTTTGAAGACAAAATTTATAGAGAACTTAAATAATGCAGTAATTTGCATCTTATTAAAAGAAATGTGAAAATTTACTCTTGACAAAAATAATTTGGCATAGAGAAATACTGAATAGATAAATACTTGGAATATAGAAAATAAACTGTTCTTGCCGGAATAACTAGACTAGAGACTGCATTATACTGAGATTTTAAAAATATGAATGGAATTTTGTGTTTGCAAATTCAGTTATGTTAACAGAGTTTTTAATTTAATGAACACAGAAACATAACAGTTTCAACCAGTCTTTTTTCCTCAAATTGTTACCTGTGCCATTGTGTCCTAAAAATTAGTCTTTTCCATTCTTACAGTCAAAATTGAGAGTATGATCTTTGTGATTTACTTTGAAGGGGAAGTGCTCTTTCTAGCAAGCTTGGAATTTTTATTAGTAGTTGAAAGCTGTTTATAGTTTTTCCTCTATCATCTGTCAAAATGTATCAGGAGACCACTGCCTAAACTACCTGCTTGAACTGCTTAAACTCTCATTGATGGTGTCCATCCAGCTTTCTACAAAGAAACCACTTCCTTTCATTTTTTTTCTTTTTGTATTTATTTTTTAAGCAGTGGAAGGGCAAAGAGACAGTTACAGAGCTTGGCTTGCACCTAGTATTCAGAATTACTAAGAATGTCCCACCCATGTATCTACTGTATTAAAAAGCCCAAATAGGCATCCTGCAGCCATCCAGGAGCACTGTAGCTGACATCTAGGATGACAAATTGACGGTTCACAATTCAGTCAGTGCATTTACAAATCATCATGGATAAACAGAAACCTATTTAGTGTAAATCCAAATATTGTGACATGGGAATTACTCTTTTAACAATATTCTCATTAAGTTAACACTCTGATATATTTAGCCTTACAATTGATGTTGACTCCATAGATGGCAGACTTTTTAAAGCAGTTCTTCACGTTTACTCTTTGAAAACAATTTTCATAGAATTGTCTAACTCCTCAGAATGTTTGTGTCAGAGATAGTGTCTTTTGTTCAAAGGTACTGTTTTAGCAGCTGCTTGGCGTAAGAATTTCTTTATCCCTGGAAATTTTCATGGTCCCCATTTTCTTTAATGGATGTTGGTCTGTCCTGTAAGCAGTTTATATTATAAATTAAAATGAGTTGACAGTCATAGACATAGGTATTGCATTTTTCACTGTGGGTAACTCAGTGCATTCCTAAGCATTGATCTCAGGTATTTATAACTAATCCTTTTGTTTCTTCCCATTCACCAGATGGTCCTTTGATCAAGCCTCATGTATTCATAAGAGTTCCCTTTCCCATATTCTGATAGTAGAACAGAGAAAAGAAAGATTGCATTCTCTTTAGACCATATAGCAAAGTAAATCAGAGTGAATATAATCTGCATTCCTCACCAGCATTCACAAATTGTACTGTTTATTCTTCTAGGAACTATCCTTTTGATATCGTGACGCTTTTAAATTTGGTGCTGTTCAAGGCGTCCGACACCAACAGAGAGATTTATGAAATTTCCATGCAACTTATGCAGGCATGTATCAGCTACTTTTTTTGTCCTCCAATCCTTGGAAATTTTTTTATAAACTTCTTATAAAGTACTGTTTGTTTGCATTTTAGTTTTGTTTTGAAAAGAAACAATCAGTGTTGTCTTAGCTTTATATAGTTGCAGGAATATTTATCTCAAAATTAATGTTACAGTGTCTTTCGTATTTGGAGCATATACTTTGAAGCATATAGAGCATTCTCTAATAGCTAAAATGAAATGCTGGTATTTCCTGAATCAATGGGTTTTTTATTGTCTCATTCCATTTTTTTTTTCTTTTGTAGATCCTTGAATCAAAACTTTTTGTTTATTCGAAAAAGGTAGCTGAGCAAAGACCAGGCAGTATCTTGTATGGGACACATGGTCCATTGCCACCTCTCTACAGTGTCTCGCTTGCTCTTCTTTCATATGAACTAGCAAGGATGTATCCTGAACTTACCCTTCCGCTTTTTTCAGGTACCTGTATTGATTTGACTTATTATCTCCTTTACATTTTTGTAAAAATGCTCAACTGCTTCTGTTTTGAACCACAGTTCTGTTTATAAATTTAGCTTGACCTGTTTTTATTCTGGTTCAGGTCAAATCAGATTTAGGAATCCAATATATATTTCCTGGACGTATTTTCACAAAGTACAGAAACCCTCTTTGGGGGACTCTGTGCCACTTCTGTGATCTTAGGGTAACTTTGAAATTACAAGTGCCCTGAGTGAGTTAAAATTACGTTGGCAAACTCTACTTTGGTGGCTTCTCGTGATTCTTCTTATGCATGCATTTATATAGATCATACTTGTGAGGTTGTATTTCTTCATTTTATATAAACATGACTTTAGCTTTGGGCAGATTGATTGCCTGTGTCCACTTCTACCAATTATTCAAATCACACTGAGTGATCTCTACCTTCTGTTATCTGTCACATCTGCATGTCTCAGGGTTTTTTAATTTTATCCAAAATATATACTTTTTCAATTTCCTGAGGAAAATGTTAAAGAATGAGACCTGCAGGAGGACAATTCAGAATATGCCCGCTCTGAGACCATTCCTGGGAACAATGATATTTTGAGACATACCTATCTGTTTTAATTAATCTAATGTGTTGCTCTGGTTTTTAGATAACAGAATGCAAACATCTGTAATCATGGGAATTTTTAGTGGTTCTTAAAATCCCTTTCTGTTGCTTTTACTCAGTCTGTAGGGGCTGGAGGGAGGGTAAAGGAGCAGTACATCATTCTTACATTTCTCATTGCCCAAGATACTATGAGTTATAAATAACTGGTGTAGGGAAATTCTGAAGGCTCATTTATCATTAAGCAAATGCTGTTCATTATTGGTGTTATCATCTACTCATGTTGCTGTAATGACTGTGTCATTAAAAAAAACTCAGATATGCAGGATATTACAGTCCAAGTCAGAGATCCTTTCTGTACATCTAGAATCATAAGGAGAACAGTGTGTGTCGTCATGATTTTAAAAAAAACAGGCAGTGAGTAAAAAAAGGAAATGTTTGTTCTACTGATTTTACAGGAGAATTCTGGTAAGGAGAGATAATGTGGTTCACATTGGCAGGAAGCTGTATTTCTTATCCCAGATTTTCCAAATCCCTTTGCCTTACAGTGCCAGTTCTTTTTTTATAAACTACAGAAAGTATACAAGCACTCCTGGACTGACAGCCAGCTATGAATTTACAGGCCTCTCCACAGGAAATAGGATCCCAATATATGCAAGATTTTTTTTGTAAAGTCAGTATAAGTGCCTTATTATTTAAACCATAGCTTAGAAACCTGGAGGCCAAGGGAGTGTTTGTATTTCTGCAGATCACTTTTGTATGTACTCCAGAAGTTCTTGGAATTCCAGAGTAACCACCAGTAACTGAATTATCCTTTTTCCCTTTTATTGGCTTCCACTTCACCTAATACATAATATGGCACAGTAACAAGGGGTGATTTTCTGTTTCTAAGCTCCGATTGTGTTAGTTATTTTAGGCAGAAGACATGACCAATTGCTTGCTATTATTGGACTTTAATTCAGTGTTTCTCTTCAGGAACATCAGGTACATGTTTTTGTATGCTTGTGATGTGCAAGGTAAAAACCATCAGGTAGTCTAACAAACATCAGAAATGTGATTTAAACAGTATATTTAGGGTTTCCATCATAAATTAATATGCTGTCCTTTTCAACTCTTACAATTTTAGAGGTAAGCCAGCGATTTCCAACAACACATCCAAATGGAAGACAGATCATGCTTACCTATCTGCTACCATGGCTTCATAACATTGAACTGGTAGACAATAGACTGCTCCTCCCTGGCTCAAGCCCTACCACTCCAGAAGATGAACTGAAGGACAAGGATGGGGAAATAGCAGTCACAAGTGGACTAAAAGGCAATGGCTGGGGCTCACCTGAGGCCACCTCCCTGGTTCTTAATAATCTCATGTATATGACAGCCAAGGTAAAAAAGCAAATCAAACAAAGAAACTCGCATGTAAAACTTCTGTTTCTTCCCTCCAGTACCACAAATTTTACACTGGAACAATGTGTACCAATCAGACAAAACCTGCTTGATTTTAGGATTGCTTCTTGAATTTACAGTCCTCAAGACTTTTTTTTCTTTTATGATTTAAGGCCTTCTGTGGATCAGAACCTAAATATTTTTAAATAGAGTTTGTGCTCTGAAGTCCATCAGGTAGCTTTTGAAAATACTCTTTGGTAACTTTATTTACAGCATTTCACTGGGGTTTTTTGCATGAGAAAATGCTCTAAAAGAACATGCATTAGTTTGAAAGTCTGCATATTTCAAGGAATGTATGCCTGTGATTCTTTGCAGTATGGAGATGAAATTCCTGGACCAGAGATGGAAAATGTCTGGAATGCTTTGGCCAACAATGAAAAATGGAGTAACAACCTTAGGATAACACTGCAGTTCCTCATTAGTTTGTGTGGTGTTAGCAGTGATACCATCCTTTTACCCTACGTAAGTCTTTGCACTTTAATTTACTTACTGCTGATTACACAGGTTTTAGTAAAGAAAACAGCTACCACCTGCAGAAAATTAATTTCTGTATCAAAACCAAGAAATACCAACATATTCCCTAACACTCTGTACAAAACTCAATAGCAGGAATAAAAGTGCCAGGAAACTGAAATTGAAAGAAAGGAATTGAGTAGTTCAAATCTCAGCCTCCACCAGTGGAGCACACCCCACTCCAGTGGTAGGTGGGCATGTCTCCAGCAAAGAGAAACTTTGCATGTCTGTGTACGGGGACAGTAACAGAGTCTGACCATCAATTGCCAGAAGATGCTACGTTCTTTTCTCCTTTAACAGACTCGAGCTTTCTGTGGGACATCTCTAGAGACAGAAGATAGTTAACATTTATAAGCTCCTTACCATATCAACTTCTGCCGCTGCATGACTGTCATAAATTATCTTAACAGTTGCTGCAATGTGCAACTCAAACTGCGCTGGATGTTGTTTTTATTCAAGTTAAAATAAAATCAGGGCTGTCTGAGAAAAGCAGGCTAGTTCCATTCCCATGTTCCTTATTGCTCAGTTGCTGGGTGAAACAGAATCTAAATTTAGTGAATTTTCCAGCACAATTACTATATGCTGTTTTATTAGTTAGCCTCTTTCCATTGATTTCCCTGAAGTAAATTTGAAATTACTATTAATGTGATGAAATTTATCTAAAAAGCCTAATAAAAATACTTCGTTTGCAGTTTCTGAAATAATAGTTTGCCAAAGTGTTTATAATGACTACTGTGCATATTAGAATAAAGAAAATAAGGAAGCCCATAAAAATCATCAAACAGTTGTTATCATACCATAGTTATCCTGTTTATTTCCTTTTATTTCTAGAGTTTACTGTTCTATATTCTCTAATTTGGGTATATATATGCCTAACTAGTCAAAAGAGGAAAAATTTGAAAGTGGAGTTGGTGTAAGAACAAGTTCAAGGTTTTTATGAGAGGAAGACAAAGGGGTTGATCCCAAATACCTTGAGGGTAATTAAGATATTTCTGCAGTTGTGACAGAGGCTTTCCATTCAGTGTTGACCATGCTTGGAGCAGGAGCGTAGATGAGAGACTTCCCAGGTTTTTCCAACCTACCGCATCCTACAATCTGTGATAGACTTGGGATTAGGCCCAGAGGTGTTCTCCATCAGGAGGAGCTATGTTGGCAGAGAACAAGTGAAAACCACAGGCATAAGACACAAAATGAGGGCTGTTCTGTTTCTGACACTTTACGAAAGGAATAGGGGCAATTTTCCTGTGCTGAGTATATGTCTAACTCCTAACTCTGTAGCCTGACTGAAAAAGCCCAATAACCCTGTCACCCCTTGTCCAGGAACCCCTCACATACCTTATCCCCTATCCAGATACCAACCCAAAGCTTTCAACACCTCCTTTTTTCCTGTTGCCATCCCACAGCTCTGAGCAGCCTTTCCTCAAACCCCCTCCTACCGAGAGCAGTTCCTTCTTCAAATTCTTTCTTTGCCTCAAAGACTTGGCGTTCACAGCCCTGTCCTCCTCCAGGACAGTACAGTCCTCTTACTCCACAAAGAGAGCAATCTGCTCTGACATCTCCAGCTTCATCTGCTCAGCATCTCCTATTTTGCCTGTGGGACTTTTCTGGTCTCCCTCTCAGGCTTCTAGTGCCTGGTGGCAGCAGCAACTGACAAGGTTCCCGTGTTTTGTACCACCCAGTTAGTCTGTGTTTTGTATTGTTGTGTTAAAAGTCTGATTCTCAGATTTTGCAAAATCTGAAGAAGTTTTTAGCTTCTGTAGGAAGCTTGACTGTGCTTATGAGTCACCCCTTCACTAATAGCTTTGTCTGGAGTAGGAAAATACACTGGTCTTATCACATGCATCTGCTCAGTGTTTTGCTAATGCCCTGGAGTCTACAGATAAGAAATCCTAGCTAACTCTGTTAACTACACAAGACTGCTGATACCGTAAACATGTGTCTTCCATTATCATGTAGATAACAGATACACGTTTGCAAATAAAGATCATTTGGACAGTTTATCAGCACTGTTCCAGGTCACCTGGGCTTAAAAGACCATAGAGTTGCAAGATTGCCAGTTTACCCATCTCCTTTTGGATCCCCCTGTGCCCCAAGGCAGTCACCAGCTGCTCTGTGCCCTCAGCCATCTGTTCTCCCTGTGTGGGTCCAAGCCAAAAACATGCCTGACTCACATTTTTTAAATTTTTTTTCATCATCTAAATTAATTGCTTTGTCTCTTAGATTTCCTTTAAGCATTTTTTCCCAGTGCCCCAGTACAAATTGCTGAGCTGTCCATTCTTTCACTGAAAGATTTCATAGAATATTTACAGTTCAGAAACTTTTTCAGCAAAGACTTAGTGTTGGGAACGTGACCCCTTTAGGGGTGAGAGAAGCTGAAAGTGGCACTGTGAGTCCAGCCAGAAATGACCCTCAGAAAGGAGATGGATTCGTATCTGGAAAGTCCCTGGAAAATTTTTAGCACAGTAGAATAAAACAGACTTTGCATATGTGCATTTTCTCTAAGCTGAAAAAAAAAATAGAGAGAGAGAGGGAAAGAGAAGCAGTAAGGAAGTTATTTTAATGGAAGTATTTAGGAGTATAAAAAGAGCAATACTTGGTGAGGCCAACAGGCTGTTCAGTCTAATCTATTAGCTCCCCTATAGGCATCTGTTTAGGGACATCTTTAAAAACAAGCAGGCAAGCACAGAGAGATATTTCCCTATATGGTCTCCCAGCTCCAGCAGTTTATGAATCAAGTGGTTTTGAGCTGGAGAGAGTCTCTGCTTTTAATAGTGATCAGGGGTTTTTTTGTCAAGAATTCAGCTGAATTTGATCTCAGTATCTCAACAGTCCTCATCGCTGCAGTGCAGGTTTGAGGTCTTGTTAAAAGATTTATAGACATTTCTGAAGTTTCTCTAAATGATACTCTCAGATTTTTCAACTCAGGATACATGAAGTCTGTATACATAATTGCTCTGCCTTTCTTCCCTTTGCTATTATTTTTGCTTACAGATATAAGTAGCTGCTCAGGGCGTGGCTTATTCTTTGTGGCCGCAGCTACAGTTTTGTAGATGTGCATGTTACATAGTTATATACCTAAACAATTCATTGTGAATGGTAAGCAAAAATTTTGAAGTAATTAAATCATAGATTCAGTCTCATGGAGAAATGATGTCAAAGTGGGAAGTTTTATTTCTGTATGAACTGTATGTGGTTATGCTGTCTATCCAGGAGCAACACTTGCATTCTAGATCATTTCAGTACTGCAGTGTAACTTGTATTGATTTCTTTGGAAATTGACTTTAGCCAGAGTTTAACAACTGTTATTTTCTTCCACAGATAAAGAAGGTTGCAATATATCTATGTCGCAATAACACCATTCAGACAATGGAAGAACTTCTTTTTGAGCTGCAGCAAACCGACCCAGTGAACCCCATAGTCCAACATTGCGATAATCCTCCATTTTACCGTTTTGCTGCCAGTAACAAAGCCTCAGCTGCAGCTTCTGGTATGACCTGAATGTGTTTTCTTTATGCTCTCCTGCTCTTTTGAGCCTTCATCTCTTTATAAAAAACAATCTCCTGCTTTTGCATCCATTCAGACCTGTGTACATAACAAGTTTCAGGGCCTTGTTACATGTCTAAATTACAGTTCTTTTTAATTCCTAATGTTGTATAAGCTTTGTTAACATAGGCTTAATTATCTTAAATATTTTCATCGCATATTACCAATATTTGATGCTGTTCAGAATTCTATCACTCTTCAGAAAACTCCACTCTCTAGTGGTTCTTTTACTCAGAGCAAGAAACCATTATCAATGCTGTAGTCACAGCAGATACATCAAGTACAATTTCTTGAAAACTGAAAGCCTCAGCAGTGTGACAATTCTGTTTTGAAAGGCCTAGTGCTATTTCCAGGCTGCAGTAGTCGAATATACTTAAGAAGCAACTCCTTATTTAACCTTGTAAATGTTTTGCCAAATCCTTGAAAAACAATACGCTGTCACTTCAGCGTAAGCTTAGTTTGAGGAGTAGAACAGCATCATTCTGTTAATCCCCTTCTCAAAGCATGTAAACTTTACACCATCCAGCCATGGAAGCAGGTTCTGGTTTGTAGAAGTAACAGTGTTCATTCATATGTGCAAGTACTTGCAGGGTGATCACTTTGACTGTAGCTACTAAAAACCCCTTTAACTTACAGGATTTTATTGCTTTGCAGATGCTGTCTGCTGCATGTAACAGGTGTTCTTATTCACATCTTATTTACAGGAACCACCTCCAGCAGTAACACTGTTGTAGCTGGCCAAGATAGTTTTCCTGATGCAGAGGAGAACAGAGTGGTGAAAGAGACTGATGAAAGGTTTGTGGCTTGGTTTGGTTTTTTTTTCCAAAATGTATGTGTTTTCCTAGGCTAAGGGTGAGATGTTGGACAAAGTTCTACATTGATTTGTGAGGAACTCTGGTGGTCAGACTGATCCGAAATGGCATTATCCCAGTATGTATAATTTTTTTTTTTAAAAAAGCTGTTCTCATGATTCTAGTTCCTGACTCTTGTTTAATACTACATTGTAAAGGAAAAACTACATTGAATGAATTGTGCTGAGTAGATCATGGTTTTGTAGGCATTAACCACAAAGGTGAAAGAAAATAACAGGAATGTGCACCAAGTAATGGCTACTAAAATCTTTATGAAAAATCAGATTTGATCATATCATTTGATTTTCTGGAGAAATCAAATGGTATGAGAAAAATGGTGAGAAAAATTTAGTTTGCACATTTGTGTCAATGATTGCAAGGACACCTCCTTTATCTGGATAAAATGTCTTATAGAGGACAGCTATGGAAAATATTTTGCTTAGAAATCTTTTTACTAGTTTAGACTTTTGCTGATTTTGGTACATACTGACAAATAATGAACGAATAAATGCAAAGCCTAAGGGCCATCAGATCCTAGAGCACAGACATAGAGATTGTTTCTCTCACAGAAACACTCTCAGTTTTGCAAGAGAACTTTGAACTATTTATAATAGCATTTGTCAGTAAGTGTATTAGTATTACATTAGTCACTGATAGTCACTAGGATCACTTCAGTAGTCCAATCCACCTTCCTTAAGGTTCAGGGATTAGAGGTACAGAGATAATCATGTGGGCAAACCTATCTGTACTTCAGAACCTTTTGAATTATTTGCCCTCTACATGTTGTAAACATGAGTAGCATTTTGTCAGGTTAGTTATATGAGTTTGCTAATTTAAATGTAAGCAAAAAATGGCGCTCAGTGCTAAGTTTCAAATTGATAGTAAAACATTTGACTCTGATGTTTTTCAGCATGTGTACTAGAAATATATTTAAAATGAAGATATAACCATATTATCCTCTGAATTTTTTTTAATTATTCTGTATATAAATGTTTATGGCTATATAGTTTTAAGCTAGATTTTTATTTAGTTGATTTACTGGCAAGTTGAGGAAACATCTCCTACAGTACTTTAAGTCAGGGTTTCTTGTCTTATGCAGTTCTAAAACTTTTTAAAAAGATTTTTCATGTTCAGATCTGCCAGAGACTTTATGATAAAAATGAAAGGAAAATTACAAAGTTCTGATATTGATATTCAGGTTCCTGCTGAAAGACACCTCAGAACAAAATGGAAAATAATTTGCCTGAATTCATTGCTGGCATTTATATTACCGAAGCCTGCTGTAAGTGCATCTACACTTCAAAACCAGTGTGTCAGTCTTAGAATGCTCATTAATATTGACTTCATGTGTCAAGACACACGAAATAATGAAAGTCGTAGATAGAATATCATGTATTGAGATGGCTCCCAATGCCTTTTTGTCAACTGCACAAGGAATTTATTGCACCCTTATGAGACACATGTGCTTTGGAGACAATATAATATGTTGATGTGTAGTGAAATACCCTGCACTGAGGTGTATGAACATTAGTAAGAAGTTGAATTAAATTTTGTCTAGAAGATTTTCAGTCTTGTCTTGTTTGATACATGGTTATTTGTAATCAGTTTCCTAGCTTTGCAGGAATGGTGATGTTTTTTGATATCACTAGTGTGAGAGCTGCCAGTATGGCTCCTCTCATTCCACTTCAGGCCTAATTACCCTGAGAACACAAGGTGGGAGAAGTCAAAGGAGATCACCAGTGAAAGTTAGCTTAGCAGGAATCTATGGCAGATTTGAGAACAGTTGTGAGCAGTTTGCTCTGGCTCTCATATTCCTTAATTTTTCTGTTAGGTCTGCTCTGGTATTTGCTGGATTCTCTTCTTGAAGGGTGATCTGCTGCAGCTTTTCCTGCTTGATACCTGTTTGGGCTTGCCTTTGGATTATCCAGTCAGTCAGTCACAGAATCACAAAATAAGGGGACCCACAAGGATCATGGAATCCAACTCTTAAGTGAATGGCCCATATGGGGATCAGACCCACAACCGTGGCATTATTAGCACCATGCTCTAACTGCTTTAGCAAGTTGGCAAGATTTTCCCCCTGAGCATGATCTGTGATAAATACTAGCTGTGAACAGTTTGTATCTTAGTTCATCCTTAGCAGTTTCTTGCTTCAAAAGAATCACACATTTACAACATGAGAGTTTCACTTTGCTGAAATTTAAAAGCTTATGACACAGGAGCACACTGTTAAAACTTCTCAGAAACTGCAAAAATGTATTGTGGAAACAATCAGCATTACATTCAATTGCTGTCTACTCCTGTGTAAAAAAGTGCTTGTTTAAGGAAACACTTTTCTTTTTTTAGGGTAAACATGAAGTCCAGATATTTCATGTCAGTCTGTTTTTAATGAAGGTTTTTTCTTGTATTTGAAGGTTCAGTAATGTCATCAGAGCACATACTCGACTAGAATCGAGGTACAGTAATAGCTCTGGAGGATCTTACGATGATGACAAAAGTAAGTTCTATTCAATATGATGAAATTTCTGATGTTTTGATTGGAGAGGAAAACATTCTAATGACCAGTGGAGGCTCTGTTTAAGTTCTGTATAAACAGTAACATAGCATCACCATACAGGGAGTGTCCTTATTTTACCCCAATAGCTCATTTAATTATTTTACATTGTCTAATCTGGGTTCAGTCAAACCCATCCGAAAGCCAGAGAACTTCACAGAAAGCAGCAGCAGAGAATCCTCCAAAGAGTAGCACATTGGGCCTTTCATACATGACAAGGCAAAAGACTTCTAAGAGCATTAGAGCAAATACTTTGAGTTGTGCCATTTGGCAGTATATCTCTCCAGATCAAGTGCTGTTATAAGAGCATGAAAAGATATTCAGGAGTTTCCAAATATGAGATCTTATCTCCTCGTTAGCTTTTATCTGATCTCTGCAACCAGTTTCTGGCTGCACTGTGCAAATGTGTGTTAGAGGGGAGATGGGGCTCCTGAGCATGCTTCTTCTTAATGTATTTCTGCTAAATGGGCTGCAAATGGGCACCTGGTGCTCAGCAGAGATTCCAAAGAAAACCTGTGTTAACTGTTGAGCAATAGTGTAAAATTGAGGAGTTGGATGGTTTGACTTCATTTTTGGAGTGAATTGTAAGGAAGACAATTTATGGATTTTGGTTGGGCCCTAACCAAATGTTAAAAAGGCAAGATCTTGTTACTGACTTTCATCTCTGGCTTTTTAAAGCAAAGTCAAGTAATACATAGGCCACAATGTCTTGGTTTGGTATTACAGATACCATTTTGGAGCAGTATTGTGACATAAAAAGTGAAGATTTTATATATTTTTTAATCCAAGTAAATTTTGGCAATACTCTTCTGCAAAACATTCAAAGACCATAAAATGCAATACAATTGGATAATTTAATGTACATCAACAATTATTCATAACTATGAAGCATGATACTGACGAAATGTTTTGTATGTACAAACTCTTCTGTTGAAATACACAAAAAAGTGTGCAACATCTTAAACTCAGTGGGGTTTAGTACACTTGTCTTGAATTTTTTATGGCTTTCTAGTGCTGCAGCTACTTAAAATGCTTCACCAGATATTAATTGAAGCACTGGTGCTAATCTGATCTGCATGAACAATCTTTCAAAACAGAACAATGTTTATGTTATGCAAAGAGCCTTCACAAGTAGCTGGTTTTGACAAGAGCTTAGAATGATAAAAGGTTAAAAAATACTTAAATTTTCTTTGCTCTTTTGGAATGTCTCCTCCAGCCAGAGCCCAAATGTTTTTTCCTGCCTGTACCTGCAAGCTTTATAGTATCATGAATATTTATGCTGTGTGCTTCTCACAGGGATTCCTTTAGCAAACATATGAATACCTAGATAGAAAATATTTTACTTAGCTACTGACATTTATATAAAATACTAATAGGAAAGAGTAATTCTTATACCTCTTGTCATTCTACAAGACACGTAATGCAACTTCCATTAACAAAGCACAACTTACTACCTCTGAGAGGCAGCCCAGGCTGTGAAGGATTTGGTGGTATGGCTTCTCCTCTCTCTCCAGTCTACTTGACCATACATGTATTGCTGAGAATATAAATAGGGAACACAATTCGGCAGCACAGAAATGCTTTTTGGTCAGGCAAGGATTGTATGTTAGCCTTCAAGGTGCTACTTTTTTTTTTTTTTCAGTCTGTACATAAACCTGTGGAAATAGAAGTGAGGATCTAGGGCTTGGTGTGAACTTCATGAAGCTGTATTCTGTGAAACACTTAAATTGGTAGAAATAAGTAGTTCCTGTGCAGTGCTTTTTCAGTGAAAAGCATCTGGCTAACATTATGTGGTTAATCCTTAGAAGAAGAAGACGTGAAAATGCATACTTTGCTCCATTAAGTCAGTTTATTCTTCCTTATCTGTAGCTAATCAGTCAACCTCCAGAGGATCTAAGTAGAGGTCTAAATCATAAAGATATAAAGTGTTCCTTAAAACACCAGCACTGACGAGTTATAAAGCTGGGAGTTATAAAGCTGGCAATCTAGAAATAATTGGAGGAGCAGCTACTGCGTTGAAGCTCTCCTGAAAATGTGGAAATCCGAAGATGTTTTTCCAAAACTAAGAAGTGATGTGCATTAGAAAAAGTGACCTCTGATACTTTTGTAGGCATCAAAACAGTTTTGTTTTCCATGGGAAAGCTGACAAGCCTCAGATACATGCTGTTAAAAAAAAAAAAAAAAAGGAAAGTGCTGAGAGTTTCAAGCTTACCTAAAATACAGAGGCATAACAAAACAAAAACAAAACAAAAGAAATAAACAAACAAACAAAAACATGAAAAGAAGAAATGGAACAAAAAATAATACTCATTAAAACTTCATAAAGGGCAATGTTTGAATGTGTGTCAAAAACAGACCTGGAAAGGCTGCTGTCCATGGCAGCATATCAAAGACTGTCAGACCTCAGAAACAAAAACTGACCAGTGGGAACATTGAGAGAAATGAGAGGGAACAAAATACAGGAGAGATGAACGAAACTGCAGCTGAGACAAGACAGAAAGTGGTGGAAATAACTCACTTGACCCACATCATTGCAGATAAACAGGTGGAAGAAAAAATCCCAATGCTCATTAAAAAACAACAGCTGTCATACAAAAGCAAAATTAAATACATCTTTGAGAAATTCAAGATATAATTCATCCCCGTTGAAAGAAAATTACCCTGAAGATGGTTTTTGCATTCCTTATGTCTCCTTGCTAATTCAGGACATTTAACTTCTCCATTTGTAGCATCGCTTTGCCGGGCACTGGTGAGGAGTTGCAAGAATGTGTCACTGGTACACTGCTCCCTGCAGCAGATGGCTTCTGACAGCAGCTTTGTTGGCTGAACTTTTCCCTCATTTTTGAAGAGGAAGTCTGTTGCTTGGTGCTTTGTGATCTGGATCCAAAGCTACTAAGTGACAGCAGGGATTCAGCTGCTGCTCCTACCATTCAGTGCTGTCTGCCTGGAATCTCTTTAATTTCCAGCAGCATGAAAAAGGGATTAAAAAGGCATCACTTGTTATTGAACGCAGGAATTTGCAAACCTCATGGCATCTTATCACATTATTCTAAACAGCTGAACTCATACGTTAGCATAAAATCTATTTTAGTATTTCTCAAAAGTGGGTAACCAGACTTGAGTTTTATGCATATTCTTTGAATGCTTTTCCATGCAGATGATCCTGTTTCTCCATATACAAGCTGGTTATTGAATATTGTTGAAACCAAACAGCCACATCCCCTGCCCATGCCTTACAACGGAGGATGTTGGGCACCACTTGTGGACTATCTCCCAGAAACCATCACACCCCGGGGACCCCTTCACAGGTGAGCTGTTTCTCATTCTGACCTTTCAGACAATGAGATGCTTCCTCTTAGTAGTTGACCAACACCAATCCAACTGTCCTACCACTCAGAACATCTGAAAATCATGCATTCAATTGCTGCTGATTTCCAGTGCAAAAATCAGCATACAATGAAAGCTCACAGTTCTACCAGATTTCTACCAGAAAACCTATTTACAATGTAGGACATCACTGATAAGAATAAGACTGATGAAACAACTGAAACAGAAAAGGAAAATTTCTTTTTCCCAGACCTCTGTGCCTGTTATTCATAGAACTTTGATCTTTTATTCTAACTAGGCCATGCATATTCTGAAATTCCTCTTTTACATAATTTGCATTGACAATAATAGGGTTTTTTCAGTAATGGGTACTTACTTGCTTGATACTGTAATTAAGGTGCTTCAGTATCAGTCATATTGAGAAAAAATGCTACAAATTTAAATATTATTTGTAGATTGTATATTGCTTCAGAAATAGGCATCCTGCTTCTGCTTTCCCATTTCCAAGAGGTTTGAAGCTGATGCTATGGTTTAACTTCTAGGTGCAATATTGCTGTTATCTTCATGACTGAGATGGTAGTGGATCACAGTGTGAGAGAAGATTGGGCTCTTCACCTGCCTTTATTGCTACATGCTCTCTTTTTAGGTAAGACCAACAGAACAAGAAACAAAGTATAAATGTACTGCCATCCTTTTACTTCAGTTTTGCTGAAGCTGTAGAACTGTGTTTCTTACATGTTTTGATTATGATTTCCTCACTCCACCCTAAAAGCAAAAGCCCAAGGCTGTTATAGTCTGTAAATTAGTCTCAAAACTTTGAAGCTTTTGAATATTTTGGCCAATTTCACCCAAATTTGAGAAGTGTGTAGAAATTTGAAGATTATTGACTTCCTAAAATATGTCTAAAAACACGTGGCATTGTCCCCTGCAAAAAAAGCTGGTGAAACTCATGCCTTTGTCCAGCTTGGTTTGTGATGACAGTCTACACATACCTTGGGCCTGGACTACACACATCAGTGCTGTCTCTTGCCCTTGCAAAAATAGTCCATAAGAGAGCCAAGATTGCTGTACTGCAGAGGTAGTGGAGGTAAGACACAGAGCCATGGGAAGGAAAGCCTCATTAATTGTACTGTTAATGGAATACTTTATCATCAGTGTGTTCCCTTAAGTACCTGAGCTCTGAGGCACTGCTTTTTCCCCACTGCTGTGCCTGTTCCTGGCTGTGACACAGTTCATCTGGAGGGTGTTACCTTCCTTGTCCTGCCATTTAATATTACGAAAAGTGAGCAGCCTAATTTTTTAGCAAACAAGGGTAGCTAGCATTATAAAGCCATTTCCTATCTTTCATGGTGGATAAATAATAGTGTTCACAAATAAACACAGCCAGACAGTTGTGAAATAAATTTATTATAGCTGAGATCACAGTTCACTTCTCATTCAGTCACCATAGTTACCACTAAGTCTGTTCATGGTCAGTCTGGGAAGAGTCTGCTGATCAGCAGGCAAAAAGAGATTAAATTGAGAGCACAGCACAGTGGTAAAGTAGTCTAAGTTGAAGAAGATACTTTGTTCTCCTTTACTGCTACTCTGTTACCAACTGTTCTGTTTAAAATTTTTTTATGAAATAGGGTTTTGTATATCAGTACATTGATTTTACAAACTTCTAATGAAACACAGGACTAACAAACCAGGACTGAGTCTGATGGGACTCCCAGAGTCAGTTTCAATATGATACTTCACATCTATTCATCACTTAAAATTTACATTTACTTTGTGACTGCCCAAAACAACTATTTCAATTTTTTTGTCTATTTCTGTGAACTTTCTTAATGTAAGAGGGAGCTGAAAGAGAACTGGGCAATTTTATGGATGAAATCAATAATTGATCATTAACTGACCAAACAATGTCTTTACTATGATTTGTAACAAGTGTGAGAAAACTGGTGCTTACACTTAGATACTGTCACAAGAATAAATGAATAACTTACGAAGGAGTAGTACACAGCAGTGTGACCACTTCAGTTAAGACAGCTTTAAAGAGCCATCAGGGAGCCATGCAAACAAACATATGCAGAAACAGTTATGATACTAGTAATCCATTATAAAAATATCTTTAGTTATTTGTGCAATAAGGTTTCAACATTAAAGATTTTTAATAAGAAATAAATAGAAATTTGTTAATACCATTTGAGACAATCCCTTGGTTGAAAACTCTCAATTGTAAAATGTGAAATTAAAGCTAAATGTAACTGGTTTGGTGGTAACTAAAGTGAGATCACAGCTTTCAGGCTTCAAGTTTCTCTAGAGTTGTTACACCTACTGTGGAAAATTTTTCTGTTCTGTAGTAGAGCTCTTGTGATGTTGTGAGGGAGTTATGCTACATGTTAGTCAAAGGTATGAATGTAATTAAAAATTAAGTATTGCTGTCCTGTTGGAAAGTGAGCAGGGAGATTCATCTGACTGAAAAGCAAACTAGAAACTAGTATGGTGGCTAGCTGGAGAGCTGGTATCCTTTCATTTATTGGAAGGAGTGAGAAAATATAAAAATGAAATAATTTTGCAGTGTATATGTGTTTAATGGGCTATTGAATAGTTCGTTCAACAGTTTGTTCAACTGTTGGTAAAGTAGGCAGGCAGACTGCTGGTTTGAACTTGCCTATCTCTGGTGCATGAAAATCACTGCTGTTTAAAATCTCTTTTGCAACCAGTGTGAAATGAGTTGAACAGCTAGACTCCTTTCCCATGGAAATGTATCCATGTCACAGAAGCTTACCCTCCTTGGAACTCTTCCAGGTTAAGCAAGGGACCAGCACTGGACAAGCACAAAGCCTGAACTGTCCTTCTCATCTCCTAGTTAGCAGATCTGTGCCAATATGTTCATACAACCTTGGGGTTTAACAGGATTTCAGCTACAAGTGTTGCCAATATAGAATTTATTTTCAACTAAAAGAACTTTTTATATCCTTTCAGATGTATGTTAAAACAAGGTAGGATGGCTTCATTGTCTCCTGGCAGGTGAAAATAATGGAGAAAGGGGATTAGGAGCAGAAACCTTAAGAAGCCTAAAAAGAGGTGGGCAGGCTGGCCACAGTTCTTTTGGAGGAGACTATTGGGAAATGAGTAAGACCAAGGGTCACAGGGCCTCCAAAGAATTGCCCTTAGGAGCCAAAGGCACAGTGTTCAGACTATGGCAGCTTCATGATTGCAGGCTAAACAAGAACCAGCATGACTGGAGTATATTAGAAAATACCTGACTTGAAAGATCTGTTGGCTGCTGCCACACAGAGTAATGAAGTAGCTACTTTTTTAAAGAGGAATATATCCTGAGAAGAGAGGAGTTGAAGAACAAAAAAATTAACTTTTTCCACACTGAAACTATTCCAAAAGAGAAGAAAGTATTTTAAAATATACTGCAAGATATTGAAAGAGAATCAAAAAGAGATTACTAAAACAGAATGCAGAAATACCTGTTTCCTTTGTATTTGTAATGTGTGAATTATTCAGGCTGTTTTAAAATCTTACAGACAGCTGCAGCGTAAACCATATCAGAGTCTTTCAGTTCTAGAGCTTCAGTTTGAGTTCTGCATCCTGAGTTAGGGGCTAATTTCTCATGCTACTCACTGGTAGTTGAAGTTCTTTTTCAAGTGATTTGTCTGTCAGTTCCTGTCTTAATAAAACAGTTTCTGCCTTCTCACTCTTTAGAGTGAGTTTGCACTCACTCTAAAACTGATGTCTGTGCAAGAAACCCAGATACTGTGGTAAGCAATGGAATTACAACCACCATCAGGAATACCTCATTTTTAAGTGTTTTCCAAACCTGTCAAATTACACTGCAGTGAGACAGAATGCATAAAACTGTATTGACGCTCACTGTTTGTACCTCCTGTACAGAACCTCAGACTGGAAACTAAATATATACATACATTTAAGTAACAGCACTGGTAACTGTGTCTGGAAATACCGCATCTTTTGTTTATTTGCACTGTTGTCATGAACTGCCTTGGAATTTTTGCTCTTTCTGGAATGTGAACTTGTTTATTATTACTTCATATTCAGAGATTGCTGTAACCTTTTCTTTTAGGTCTTGACCATTACCGCCCGGAGGTCTTTGAACACAGTAAAAAGTTACTGCTTCACCTTTTGATTGCATTATCTTGCAATAACAACTATCAAGCCATTGCATCAGTGCTTCTTCAGACCAGAGAGATGAATGAGACCAAGACTCTGACAGTACAGCCAGCATACTTACCTGAATATCTTTACACAGGTAATGAAGCAAAAGAAGAACATTGTATCATTCTGTCAGGTTTTGATAAATCAAAGTAATAAGGTGACAAATATGAACAGTTCCCATTAATATTAATTCCACATGAACTATGCTAGAGATGCATGCAAGTTAGTATTAGATAACTTTTCATGATAGTGAGAAAGTTACCAAATGTAAGGCAAAATATGTAATGTAATATTTTAAAATTAGTAGGGCTAATAACTTCCTGATTCCCCCCTCAGGGAGCCAGGGCTACTTCAGATGAGGGCAATCATTCCTCAGCTTTAAAAAGAAGTGAATAAATAATTCCATCACAAAAAGAGCAGCAAGAATGTGCAGCTCAAATTTTCCATTATGAAGTCAAATTTCATGTGATACATACCTCCTTTATATCACAGATACACTTCATTTCTGTCCTGAAATCTGTTTCTACTTTAGGAGGCTTACTTCAGACCTCTGCTGAGGTCAGTGTTGTATCACTTTTAGCAATTTACCTGTTTTTAAGGCTTGGTTGGGAGCAGTTCGTATAAAGCTGCTAGTTAGATTCACTGTTGTTATATAACATTACTAAAAGCAAGTGTACCGTTGAGTTTTGAAGGAATCACAGAACCAATATAGAGTTATGGATATACAATTAGTTTTCTGGAAAAGGGTGAGGAACTTTACCATACAGGGGAGAATGAAAAGTAAAGATTCTCAAATTGGTGGTCCTTTAGGAAATAATAAGTAATTTGTTTTTATAAGGAATATTAATTGATAACTTATTATTATTTTTCTGAGACACAACAAAATTATGTTAAAGTAATTAGCAGAAGGGATAGGTATTGTAGTCTGATGAATTATTTGGCCAAAGAACTTTCTTTCATAATAACTTCTGTGAAAAATTACCTCACATGAACTTCCTATATTGAGTTGGGTGGATTTTTTTCCCAGTGCATATCTATGAATTATTAAATACAGAATAAAATTCTTACATTAAAATTACATTACTGCTTTTCTGCCAAGATGAAAAACAGTTTTCATTCCTACATCTGAAAAACGTAATTGGTACCCCGAATCTGGCCCTCTGAAGTTCAAGAAGTTATTAAGACTTGATATTTTGGACTGTTTTTTGAGAAGCTAATATAGAGTGAGAGTGTGAGTGAGTAGCTATAGCAAAGAATCCTGATGGAAAATACTTCAGCTCAGGTTTGTTCCACATAATGTCAGGCAACTAAATTAAGAGTCTTCTGATCTGCTGTGGATTTTGTCCTGCTCCCATTTTTCTCACAAGGGCCTTTTTTTCTGTTGTAGCTACAGCCTAACATGACTAGAAGTCTAACCTTAAGAAAACAGGTCTTAGCTTCTAATTTTACCTCTGAAATGGCAAGATTTTGATCTAGCAGAACTCTTTCTCAGGTGTTTCATCCTAATGCTGAAAATATTTTGGATGACTGGTCCAGTGGTTACAGTTACTAAAGGTGTGGAACTGAAGCTTTAAACATTTGTGTCTTGATTTCCATTACATTTGTAAAATCAGGACAGCATAATTGTCCTAAAAATTCCATCCTGCAGTTTTTTTCTGCATCAGACTAGCCCAGAGAAATGAGCTTTGCATGCACTTTGCCAGCTTCTAAATTACTTTCAGAAGTAGGACTTTCCATAAAGTGAAAATGCCCTAGAATATTTGTTTTCCACATACTGTTGTCCTTGTGCAGCAAAAAAAAAAAAAAAAAAGAAATCTTGACTTTGATATTTTTCATTTTCTACTGGATTCTACACATTTAGAAATAAAGTACCATTTTTCACTCCCATCAGCATTGAGGGTTGTTGTGTTCTGCAGGTTTTCCCCATGTTTCCCAGTGGAAGGTTTCTGCTGCTGACTCTGGAAAGAGCTGCTTGGCAGATACTTTCATCTGCAAAGCTGGCCCAACAGTGCATTCCATCTTTATCTCCTCCCTTTTGGCTGGCAGGTGGCTTTGACTTTCTGCGAGAATACCAGTCATCTCCGGTGCCAGACTCCGGTTTGAGCTCCAGCTCCACCTCCTCCAGTATCAGTCTGGGAGGTAGCAGTGGAAATCTCCCACAGATTACACAAGAAGTTGAGGACATGGACACTGCTGCTGAATCAGATGAGAAAGCAAACAAATTAATTGAGTTCTTGACAACCAGGTAATGGAGATAAGCAGAGGATACGTTTGTACTCGGAATGCATATTTTCATGTAGCAACTTAAAGGAAAATGACTGAGCTTTAATAGTAATTACAAACTCCCATTCCTCTTTTATTGATACTTACAGTAGTGGGTAGGTACTTAAAAGCTGTCACTTAGAGTGTCAGGAAAAAAACAGGAAAAAAAAATCTTACCTGACAGAAATAAAATGTTTAATTGACTCATAGTTTTATGTTCAGTGATGAAGTAATAGAAGAAGACAGCTTTATGATTATAAACTAAGATAGAGAGTGTACAGGACATAGTGAAAGGCCATAGTGAAACTAATATTAACTACCAACTACAGTCAACAGATTCTAGGCACAATGTTGAATTGAAAAACTGTGATTTGTTTATGCTGGTCTCTACACAGCATAGCTTATATTTTAAAATACAGCATAGGAAGATTTATTTACTTGTATTTAAAATTCTGTTCAGTTGCATGTTTTCCAGGTCATGGCTGTAGAAATATCTAAGTGCCTATACAGATTATTTATTTTAACTGATTACATTTATTTCAGATAACTCAAAAAAATTTTGCACTTTGTTATGTATTTCTTTAAGGGCATTTGGTCCACTTTGGTGCCATGAAGATATCACTCCCAAAAATCAGAACACCAAGAGTGCTGAACAGCTCACTAATTTTCTCCGCCATGTTGTATCTGTATTTAAAGATTCCAAGTCAGGTAATGAATATTTGCCTTTCATAACTAAAAAATATTCCTTCACAGTCACACTTAATGTTTGTCCTGCAACTTAGTAGATCTGCTTATGCAGAAGCAAAATAAATGTCTTAAGAAGCATGTATGACATATGAAAGAATTGCTTTAAAACAGTCATGTTAGATTAAACTGTGGCTAAATGTTGAATTACCTATTTCTTCAAAGCTATTTGTAGAAAGCCTTTTGAGTGATTCTGCCAGATAAAATCTCCTCTGTCCTGTTGGTAAAATACATCACAGCTACTAAGTAAATGCACTAACAAAGATTTCTTCTGGCAATAAAAGTTTAGTTTTCCTTTATTATGTTTTTAGAATCTAGGAAATGTGCTAATTGTATTTTGAAAACCAACAGAGTCACTAATTAAATATCTTCCAAGATCAAAGCAGAATGCAGCATCAGTGTTTATATTAAAGATCTTATCCAAAGCCTTCTGAAGCTAACAGACTCCTAATTCAACTTGGCTTTATGTTTGGGAGTTTTCAGACGTTACTGTTGCTGCCAGCAAGAACAGTGGATGGCTTGAAAGTTTGTCCAGGAATTGTAAAAAAACTAAATCAGATTATTAATTTCAGACTCAGAATTTTGTTGTGCAGTTAATTTTCTTGCATTCTGTGTGAAATAAATGTAAAATTCTCCAAAGCACAGGCATTTCTGCACCTCCGTTTCTCACAGGGTTTGCATCATACGCTAACGAGCATACCCTCCTCAAAGAGTAGTTTCAGCCTGTTTATGACCCATGGTAAAGTCTGTAGTAAAAAAGGGGGAAAAAAATTGACATCCTGTTCTTTTGCTTAGGTTTTCATTTGGAGCAGCATCTGAGTGAAGTTGCTTTACAAACAGCTCTTTCAAGCTCTTCCAGACATTACGCTGGTCGCTCTTTCCAGATATTCAGGGCCCTAAAGCAGCCCCTTTCTGCACATGCATTGTCTGACCTCCTGTCAAGATTGGTGGAAGTTATTGGAGAGCATGGAGATGAGATTCAGGTATGCATGTGTAAATAATGCTTCTTTATACTCTTGATTTAATGCATACTTAATTTAAAATTGCCATTTTACCAAGGTGTTCTGGAGTCATGTGATGAAGAGTAGAATGTGGCCTTAAGAAAGGTTACTTCTGAGTTTGCTGAATTCATATCTACCTTATCTAAGCTTTCGTCAGGCTGTTACAATCTTACATAGCTCTAAAGAGAATTACTAAGAAAACATTAGCAATTGTCACTCAACATGAAATATTCATGATGCCCATTTTATCCTTTTCAATTTCATTAATTTGGGCTTAAGGAATTCATCATCTGTCTGGTGATGTAATCTCACAACATGAAATAAACACCATCTCATTCCTCCAATGTTAACATCTTAAGGAATAAAGAAATCCGCACCATCCATAATAATACAAAGCATACACTGACTTTATTTGATACAGACCTTTCACTGCACTACGATATTCACTCTGTTTAGCTAAACAGACTGAAATTTTACAATCAGATACTATTTATTGCAAGATTCAAGACTTAATAAAGAGAAATGCTAGCTCTTAGTAAGAAATAGACTGTCATCACCTCCATATTTTACTTAGGTAATGAAACTGCCACAAGATGACAGTAATACTCTGTCACAACTGCTTGTGTAGAATTTAAATCAGTGACCTGCAAGTCAGAAGTTCAGTGTGCCATTACCAATCCCTTGATGAGATATGTGCCCTTCTTGCATACCTTCATAGATCATTCAGAGGCAGAAAATAAAACACGCTTGTAGTGACATTTTAATGTTCAGGGCAGTGGCTTTGATGTGAATGTTGTTCTTTTCTCAGGAGAAATTACCGGTTTTCAGTAGATGCATGTTTCTTTTATGAACTGAAGAGTTTTAAATGTTACTTTTTGGAATGTCTTTGTTAAAATGCTTAACCTCATGCATTGACAGGGGTATGTAATGGAGGCACTACTTACTTTGGAAGCTGCAGTGGATAATCTGTCAGACTGTTTGAAGAACAGTGATCTTTTGACGGTGTTATCACGGTAAGAACTTGTTCTCCTAACTGTATTTTTTTCAATATTTCATGACATTAAGTGTGGAGTTCTGCAGCCTAACAGCAAAAAATAATTTCGGTAAGACTGAGCTCATCTGTAACCTTCCGAGAATCAGACTATGAGCACATTTTGGCTGAACTTTGCTATACTTGAATACTGTTGAGAGAACTAATAAAACTTTACAATGTGTTGTAAATTCTACCTTGCTGCCACTTGTCTATAACATACTTTAACATTCTTTAAAACTATTGTATTTTTGCACCTTTGTATCATATACCTGAAAACATCTCTGGGAAGGAACAGGAGTTTTGTAATACTGGTTTCATACAACAAGTCATTCTCAGGTGACATATTCCCCAAGCAATAAGTGATCATGGTTTGTTCTCCTCAGTCAAAGTAGGGAGAATTTTGTCCTGTGTAGACATGAATTTTGCTTGATGTGTAGACCATCTTCACGAAACCCTTGGCCTGAAAGTAGACCTTTGTACATGGAGGGAAGTTGCAGACTCCTGTAAAATGGCTGTTGATAGCACTGAGGCAGATGAATGTCTATCTGACTCCTAATAGAAACAACAGAATAGATAACATTTTTTTTTAAATATCCATAAGTTACTGTGCTTTACATGCAGCACAAATATACAAGGGCTGTCATTCCTGAAGCTCGCAGGCAGGGTGCTGTGCCATGGCAGAACACAAGGAGTGCCTTGTGACAGAGTAGAGCAGGGGAAATACGCTTCTACTTTCTAAACTAAGAGCTGTTTATCTTTCCTTAGTGCACGTTTCAGCAAAGAGCAAGATGGAACAAAGAATAGAAAACACTCCAGAAAGCAGTGGGATGCAATATACTTTGCCCTGGCACTTGATTCTAGGATAAGATTCTCTTCAAGTACTATAGACAGTAGAGACTCGTAGTATGTGAGGTAGGAATGGGATCAGAGAGTCAGGAATTAGCTCTTCTCCAGAACAAACTTCCCATGTGTGTATCAACACAGCATGTTCATTCGTAAAGATAATTGATAGGTATTGTCTGGATCATCATGTGGTAGTCCATGAGGAGGCATTAGTCATTGAAATTGAAACACCTACATTTTTTGTAAACCATCTTGAAGATATCTTAAGATACAGGCAGGGAAGGATGCAATGACAACCAAGTTTCTGAAGGACCTGTACTGGCAAGGGCCTGGGCCACCACATGACAGGTTTCTTGAGGATAGTGTGCTATATTTGTGGTTTTGCTTAAGATATGCTGGTTTTTCTGCCCACAGTTCTCACTTTACCCAGTAAGAAATTGTGCATTTGCCTGCCAGCTGTGCCAAGTTCAGGGATTGCTCCATTGATGAGGGCATTTTAAAGACAAAAGTTGTTTTCAGTTCTGCCACTATCCCATTGGGAATTGCCATAAGTCACTTCACAGCTCTGTATTTCTTATCCCCATGTCATTTTTGCCTATCTAGACTGTAGGCTATCCTCTTCTGGTTTGGTGCAGTGCCATGTGAATCTCATTTCTGTCATGTCTGTAGGCCTGGGTCTGTCTGCTGGAAAAAAAGAAGGCAGACTGCATTGGATGGTTTGGTGTTTTACTTTTCCCATTTAAATATTTATTTACAGTTTGATTAATACTTAGCTTGCATCCAATATGTACCCTTTCAAGCTCTGCATTCACACAGTGTAATGGATGTTATATTCTTGGCTTCAGTTCATCTTCACCAGATTTAACATCAAACACCAAACTGACTGCAAACCGGAAGAGCACAGGGCAGCTGAATGTGAATCCTGCAAGTGGTAACACAGCCACTGCTGAACGCAGTAGACACCAGAGGAGCTTCTCTGTACCCAAAAAGTTTGGAGATGTGGACAAGTCCTCGGACCCACCACGCAGTGCCACACTAGACAGAATTCAAGCATGCACCCAGCAAGGCTTGTCCTCCAAAACAAGAAGTTCATCCTCTCTAAAGGACAGTCTCACCGATCCATCCCATATTAACAATCCAACCAACCTACTGGCCACCATCTTCTGGGTTGCTGTTGCTTTGATGGAATCAGATTTTGAGTTTGAGTACCTAATGGCATTGCGGTTGCTGAATAAACTCCTGGCTCATTTGCCACTAGATAAAGCTGAAAACCGGGAGAAGTTAGAGAAGCTGCAAGGGCAGCTGAAATGGGCAGACTTCTCAGGACTTCAGCAGCTACTCCTGAAAGGATTCACCTCCCTTACTACCACTGATCTCACACTCCAGCTCTTTAGTTTGCTGACACCAGTGTCTCGAATATCCATGGTGGACTCCTCTCAAGCTATAGGTAAAACCGTTATGATTTTCTCTCTTTTAGTTTCCATTGCATTGACATTTAGTGACAGATCTCATTCAGCTATCTGAACAAAACCAAAAATGGAAATTTTTTCTCTTTGAATATAGCATAATCTTCTTTTGCTTTGAGCTGGGTGGGCTTTTTTTGGAATTTCATAGAAATAATATCCTGTTTCTAGAATGTGAATCTATTGCACAAGAAGATTTTGGAGGAGAGAAATCATGTATTATTTAGCATTTGATTTCTGGGGCTTAGCATGTAAAGTTTTTGAGTGTTGACAAACTAAACATGTAAGGAGATACTGTCAAATCTTCTATAAACTGTTTTGGTCAGTTTTTCTATTGTATTGTTTTCAGACTATGTCAAACTGCTTGATTTTAAATTAGTGTTTCATGGAATTTTCTCTAGAAGTGTAAATATCAAAAACTCTTGTACACTCTAGATAAACTACAATAGCACAACAGTGAGTGAGGAGAGAGGCCTGGGTTATAAAGAAATAACATTTTGAAATTCCCCATTATTTAGTAGAGGTTGTGACCACTTCTTAATTATATTTCCTAAAGAGAGTTTCTGCATTGTTCCAGATTTTTACTTCTCTCTTTCAGTCAGAAACACAGGTACTAAGGCAACTGTCCAGGCTTCATAACTGAGTCATAACAAGCCTAGACACAGAGTAAAGGGATGAATGCCATGAACAGCCTGCCCGTCTCTAAGCACCTGTGTGGTGCCTGTGTTGCAGACGTTGGTTGTGCAATTCATGCATTGAATTGCTGTGACTATACCATCTGGAGGTATCTTTCTTTTTCCCTGAATATAGAGGAAGAGTAGGAAAATTGTGATCCTAATTTCAGCAATTTGTTTAATTGTGTAGAATGGAAAGGAATAAATGGTTAGAAATTTATTTTCATAGACAAATTCTTTCCAAAAACCAGATTGTGTCCAGAAACAATTACTTGACTTCTAAGCTCCTACCTGAACTGTAACAGCTTCTGTTACAGCTCCCTCTTACAGCTGCTGCCTATAGTTCATCAACTACCTTGATCCATGAGTTGGTGCAGAAGAGCTGAATCCCAGTTCCAGACAGCACTTAGGCTAATTACAGCACCTGGAACTTGTTGCAGAAGCCATCTCTTAGCTTCAAAAGTACCCATTGACCCATTATATGAGAATTGTGATTCATTGTTATTACCTTGAACAGTATAAAACAATGGAAGCTTTGCTTGGCAGCTGACCAGAACAGTTGTTTATTAATCAATACTCACTGAATTTCTTTTTGTGTTTTAGCAGCTGTAGGGAAAATGCCACTGGTTAAGACTGTCAATAACCCAGTTAAGTGTTAAAGATAAAAATTATCTCTAACAGGAATGTGCAGTAGTGTTTGCAGAAATAGGCTCATGCTTTACAGGAATATTTTTGCCTAAATTATGTACTGGATTTTCAAATTAAGGACCCTTTTAAGACAAATGTGGTATGGTCAGTGGTGTGAACAACTTGGCACGGTCTGTGTGAGTTTATGGCTAATGTAATTTTAAACCATGTTTCCCCTGAAACACCAGCTTAAAGATCACTGTGGCTCTTGCTGTCCAAAATACACATTTTGTTCTGTATTCTCCTGTTCTAGGATTTCCACTGAATGTTTTGTGTCTCCTGCCCCATTTAATTCAGCATTTTGACAGCCCAAACCAGTTTTGTAAAGATATAGCCGAAAGGATTGCTCAGGTATCAAAATCACTTACTTTTTGGTACATCCTCAAACCCTGTAAATGCAGTTGCCTTGATCTTGATATGTTTTGACATTTATATTTAATTAGGTTTGTTTGGAGGAGAAGAATCCCAAGCTATCAAATCTTGCACATGTCATGACCCTTTATAAAACACACAGCTACACAAGGGACTGTGCTACTTGGGTAAATGTGGTTTGCCGTTACCTTCATGAAGCATTTGCTGATATTACTTTGAGTATGGTTACATATTTGGCTGAGGTAAGTTTTGAAAAACTTTTTACTGTTCTAACTCTTCTGTTGCCCAACAGCCCAAAGAGATGAAGTGTGCCAACAAATTACTGGGACCTCTGCATCTGTTATTTATAATTAAAAATTAAAAGCAGAAATTGGCAGAAAAAAAGCAGAATTACTTTAAAAAATCAATGTTGAACATTGAAACAAAAGCTAATATATCTTAAAGCAGATTTCTTCATCAGCCAGTTGGATTTTTCACTGTGAAAGTGAGAGAAAACTGAACATTTTTTAGATCCCATTGAGGAAAATCAGAAGACTGACTCCATGGGGGTTTAGCAGCATAATAAGACATCATCTGCTATATAAGAATCTGATTCTTGATACAAATTCATATGCATCCCTCTAATAATGAATGGTATCATCTTGCTGCAAAAGTTTTCTCCTGTTCGTTGTTTACTCCTAAGATTTTCCACATATGGAGTACAGTGCTGATGCAGTGTTATTACAGGAAATCCAAGGTTCAGTTCCACTCTTTAGTATAAGGCTGCTTGCTATTCTGCATCCTGTGTCAGATCAGTACCAGGGCAACATTTTCTTATAGGGTTCTCAGATTCATCCCTTCCCTGCTGAGTTGTCTTCAGTCTCCCCTCTTATCCAGAAGGAAGACAGGTCTGCATTCACAGAATCACAGAATCATTTAGGCTTGAAAAGACCTTTAAGTTCATCAAGTCCAACCCCAAACTTAACACTGCCAAGTGCACTACTAAGCCATGTCCCTCACTGCCACATCTACACGTTATAAATACCTCCAGGGATGGTGAGTCCACCCCTTTCCTGGGCAGCCTGTTCCAGTGCTTGGCAATTCTTTTCATGAAGGAATTTTTCCTAACAGCCAATCTAAACCTTCCCTGGCCTAACTTGAGACCGTTTCCTCTTGCACTATCAATTGGTACTACACCCGCTTTTCTACATAAATTAACTAGCTTCTGCCAAAGGATCTGTAAAAACTCCCCAGGCATCTCTGATCCTGGCTACTCACAGATTTTCAAGAGCCTGAAAGGCCAGGCACTAGCTCCCACACTCAGTTCAGAGCAAACTAGGCCCTGCTACCTCAAGCTCCAATCCCTCACCTTGTTTGCATATGGAGGCTTTAAGTTAACTATCACATGTGATCTTAACTGATGGTGAAAGCCATGACTCTCCTGTAGGAAACTAAAACAGGACCTTGAGGCTTTTCAGTCTCTTTTCAAGTTCAAAGACTCTGGGGAACTTTTAGCTCTTCAAATGAAGAGCTCTTCATGACATTGAACCCTCCAGAGTCAAGTGTCGTCTTCACAGCAGAAGCTTGTGTTCCTAATTTTAAAAAAGCTATAAAAACTATATTTATAATAAAGAAATGCTATAAAAGTGGAACTGTTTAAATTCTTTCTCCTTTGCTTTCCCAGCTGTAGGAAAGTGTTTGCCCCTCTGTTCTCCCTTCATTGCTCTGTGTACAGTCACCGATGCTGCAGTACTTCCACAAAGGCCATTGCTTGTGATCTTGCTCCCCTTGAAATGTGTTTAGACGTGCACATGGAGACTGTTTCCTGCACTGTTCTCCCTTGCTGTAGATTGGCACCACCTCCTGTATCAACAGCAAGCCAGGCAGATTTTTGACTGTAATTAAGGCACATTCCTCACACAGCACCATCAGCAGCAGGATGACTGAGTTGTAAGCACTGACTTCCTTTCTCTATATTTACATTGACTGCAGCTCTGTTGAGTCATGTCTGGAGAATATTTATATGGGCGTAGCGTAGCTGCCAGCCTGGTGGAGTAGCAAGAGACAAGGAACCATCTTATTCAGCCTGCTGGGGCCTTGAAATATACTTTTTCCAGCATTCAGAATGTTTCCTCTTTTCTTCTTAGTTAATCCTTAGGCCAGGACAAACAATGTGCCCCTGTTTCCTGTAAAACAGCTGTGGGATATACTGTCAATAGGTAAAGCCAAATAGGTTAACAGCCCCACTGGGCAACTTGCACTTGAATGTTGTAGCCATACAGAGCCTCGAACTTTAACAATCCTGGTTCAGTCCCCAACTCTTGGGACAGAGGGAGATTGTGAGACAGGCAGTGCTTAAGAATAACAAAGGAAATTTTATTGCAACAGTGACCCTTCCAAACATGGGTGTAGCTTCAGAAGGAGACATTGTACCACAAGTTAAAACTATGAAAACAAATGCACTCAGCAGGTGGTAGAATTTTCAGTTATTGCCATTCAGACAAAACTCTGTATTTAACCTATTTGATGGCAGGTCATTGCTTGTCATCAAGGGGTGTGATTCCAGCATAAAATAAGACATATCAGCGCTGTTATTATCCAAATCTTACAGTGACGCGTAGTGCTCCTTACTCCGTTTTACATAGGCTCCACTAACAAAAAATTGTGTTTTGTTCTAGAAAACTACTGGGGGATCTCAATCTACAGATGAGGAGCAATCACTATGCAGTAGTGCAGTAAAGCTCTCAACCTCCACGACCAAAATCAGATCAGCATACAAACATATTACTGAAAGCTTATTTTGGTTTTATGCTAGATTTTTGCAGATTAATTTTTAAAATTTAAACTTCTGTCATGAGAGCACGCTTTTTCTAGGAGCATATCTGAATTGGCATGGGTCATGTTCACCTAGTGACTCATTAAGTCCAGGGTCATGCTTGATATTAAATAGCCAATGCCATTAATAGAGAAGGGACAATAATCTATAGAACATAGTAATATGCTTATGGTAGATTTTTGTACCTCCTCCTTGTTAGACAGGGGATTGCTTGTGATAAAAGCATAAGCATTCATAACCTGTTCAAAACCAAAGAATCACTAGAAATTAAACCATCTGTATTGCAAGGGGGAAGCATGCCCCAGATCAGGCATTATCCCAGTAACAGCTTGTCTATCTGTCATGCCTTTTGAAATGCCCTCCTTATTTCCTCAAAACATTTCTTTGACTTCAGGCATTGCTTCACAGCTGAGTATCTCTTCACACCCCCTTCCAGATTGGGAGGGGCAAAGAAAACTGTATTCTGCAGTAGCACCCAGCAGCCCAGACAGGCCTTGAAAGAGAAGGCTCTCTTCTCCCACTTAGTTCTGGGTTAGTTGCTGCCTCAGGAAGGGGGCAAATATTGCTAATGCAGTGTGGATTCCTGAACCCAGATAAGACCCCAATAGTTACCATAAGAGAGGAATCCACAATTCTTCAAAACATGTCATATGTGCCAGAGTAAAAAAAAGTTATTCTGAGAACAGTTGCATTTCTACTTACAAATACAGTGGAAACTCTTTGTCCTGGAATTCTCTTAGCCAAATGATGTTTTACCACAACTCCATCTTGATGCTGCTTTTGTTACTTCTGGCAATAATTACTTCATATTGTTCTAAATGCATATTAAAGTTGCTATTCTTTTTTTAAAACCAAAATACTCTTTCTTATTTGAAATCCGTTACGTATTTAACTGCACACTCGGACTACCAACCACCACATATACACTCATCTGAGCAAGTGAAAACTGACACAGTCCACAAATATGTCAAGTTTAAGGGCCAACAGCTGTTTCAGTTAAGGAATTCTTTTGACAACAAATTTGTACAAACTGGAATGGAAATTAGAAACTTTCAGAGATGAAGTTCCTATAACAGCTTTCTAAACAGCAGTTGGGACAAAATTCCCGTTATTTCCCAAGAATTCCTTTTCCTGTCCCAAAAGGTATTGTCTGATGAAATAGCCTCTGTCAGAGAACAAAATAATTTCCTTCTGTCATCCAGGTAGTTTCTTCTAATGCTACACTGAAATGGTATAGTGGATGATGTGCTGGATCACATCAACTGTTTGCCAACTAGGAATCAGACTTCCCATTTGAAGATCCTAACAGAAGGCAAGAAAAACTCAGTAACCCTGTTTTGAAGAAGATTTGCTAAGCACATTTTCTGTCCCAATAAAAGTATCTGAGGGGCTGAAGGTATCTAAGGGCTGAAGCAGGTTGCCATGTAGTACATTTAATTTAAAAATTCCAACTGTCTATTTGTAGAGGAATAGATAAGCATAATGAGTTCTTTTTATTGTGCTGTTAATGGAATTTGCTTGCTTTGTTTTATGAATCATTAATTGCTACTAGCTTTTGATGATGAAAGAAATCAGAAAATATTTAGTGGGATAAGACAGGTTCCATTTTCACTGGCATGAAGCATTCTCATTCAACAAAAGGAGAAGCCTTATCCTTCTATATCCTTAGAAGGATAGCTAAAAAATTACTAAAGTCCACTTGGATAAGAACTGAAATTTTTCTTTGATGGACGACATGAGGCAGCTTAGAGTTTTTATAAGCAATTGTTTTCTAGATCCCAATAACTCTAGTAGCAAAGGTTAGGATTTTTTTGTCAGCCTGAAATGGAAGGGTGATGTCTAGTATTGAGGCTCTGGTAACCTCCAGCAGTAACATTTGATTGCCTCTGAAATTTGTGGGGTGGGACAGTGCCTGTCACCAGTGAAAGAAAATGCAGCCTTCCAGGAAATTTTCAGCTGAGATATTTCACACATATACAAACAAATCATGGCTGTCCATATGCCTCTGGAATTACTGTCATGTGTATGTATGAGCACAGTTGCATTTCCAAGGTTCATTGTGGTATTCCAGGATCTACACTCAGGTGTCTGAAAATTCTGGGATTTAGATCAAGCCCTTCTTTGTATTAGTCTCTACAGTTAGAGAGCCCAGGGACTCCACCTCCTCCTAAACAGAAAATGTTTCTTTGGCACTTACAGCCAGTGATCACTGGCAGTGAGGTATATTTGATAAATATTTATTGATGTCTGAATAGTAGTAGTTTTGTTTCTTCAGCATGTTTTCTTTTTTCTCACTGACTTCCAGCAAATGTAGACATAAAAAGATACTCCCCTGTTTTTATTGGATGTGCTTACCCAATTACAGAGTAAATTTTACCTACCAGTTTACTCAACTGCTGAATGTTTTCTGGATAAGTTAGGGCAGGCATATATGAAATGTAACAGGCTGGCTCCCAACTTAAACTATTTTTTCACACCTGCATCATCATCAATTGTGAAATGATCGGAAAATGGCATTGCAAAATCAGTGAGTGAAGAGAGATTAACAGTACAACTGGTATTTGTGAAACCAGTAGCTCTTTCTTTAAGAAGAAATGTCTAAAAATTTAGTTATACTCACTTTTTTTTTTTTTTTACAGCTACTAGAAAAGGGCCTTCCTAGTATGCAACAATCCCTTTTACAGATGATCTACAGTCTTCTTAGTTATATGGACCTGTCAGCTATTCCTGTGAAACAGTTTAACATGGAAGTGCTAAAAACCATTGAAAAATATGTACAGGTAAATACGATATCTTTTTTTATATTAATATAGGAACGTAGCAGTATTTACTATGACAAATTGATTTTCTCTATAAGAATTTAAGACTAGATTATCAGGGAGGGCTGCTACTGTCTAGTGTGGTTCAAGTTTATAAACATCCTGATGCCTTACAGCCTGTGCATCTCCAGAGAAGATGCCTGGCTGTGTGTCCACTGTGTGGGAAGGGTTAGGCTTCGACTTAGGAGTACCTCGGAGCAACCTTAATACTACTCAGAGCCTGAGTGACCATTCTTTAATTATTAGCATGAGGGAGATGTGGCCTAAGCACTTCCCTTCAGAGACCTCTGTACCTAATTCTTGACAAGTGAAAAATACATGGGAGTGCTAGGAATTTACAGGGGTAAAGAACCTGTATCAAGTAATCTTTTTTATTAAACAGGGATTCTGCAATGGGCCTTATTTGTACTGATTAAGGCATTCAAGCAGGAGATTTTAAATCCTCTGCCAAGTTGGCTTTGTCCATAGGTCTCCCAGCTTGTGGGCAAGTTCCTTAACAGTAATACCTTAGTCAAGTCTTGGTCTGTGTTGAAATTATTCTACAATTATGCACCTTGTCACTGGCCAAGAGAGACAAAGAATAGGGATAATCCAATTCTACATTTTAATTACGTGGTAAAAAATATGACTGCAAAATGAAAATAATCTTGAATATGTGTGAATTTTGCTTTCTGTTTGCTGAGTTAATATATTATTTCCAGAGCATTCACTGGAGAGAAGCCTTGAATATCTTGAAGTTGGTAGTTTCTCGTTCTGCCAGTTTAGTTCTACCTTCCTATCAACATAGTGATCTTTCGAAAATGGAAATACATCGAGTGTGGAACAGTGCCTCCAAGGAGCTACCGGGGAAGACTTTAGAGTTTCATTTTGATATTTCAGAGGTACTTCTTGTGATTCTGCTATTTAACTCCTTAATTCTGTTATTTGGTAATCGAGACATATTTGCTGCAACTCCTTAAGAAAGCTGAAAACTTAGGAAAGAAAGAAAAATTATCAGACTGAAGGTTCTTAATTGTTTTTAATTCACCCTGACATATTTAATGACTCTTACTGGTGGAATCTTTCCAAATTTTTACTGCATTTTTTTGGGAAGGAATTATTAATAGTGTTTAAAACTATCTGGTGGAAAAGCTATGTTGCAGTTATGCCAGCTGTAATTTATAAGGATACTATATAAAATTCCCCTTCAAACATTTTATGCTTGGATGCCAGTGTTCTCTGTAACTGTTGAACACAGAGAATGTCCTTCAAGGGAGTACTGCCTGACTTCTGACTGGACTCTCTTACAGCAGTTTTTATCCTGAAAGCCCTCTGCTCCTTGTAACTTCATAGAACTGAATGGTACTATTGACTTTAAGGGGCAACTCACTTATTGTTATGAAGCTGCAGAATTTCTTGCAGCATTATGGATTACTTCATATAGATGATAGTGAGCTGCTGAGATTAAAAGGAAATACAAGCATAAAAAGGCATCTGATACTTTCCTGTCAGTGTAGTTCTAGAAAATGCTGAGCATCCTATTGTCAGTCCATGAAAGCATTTCAATACCTGTTGGAAAAGGGCCAAAGTGTTCAGCACTCTTAGGAAAATGCAGACTTGAAATTAATTTCATAAGCTTTCTGGGATTTTTTGCTGGTTCTTATGCCAGGAACTAGTGTGACAGTTGCTTTGAATATTATCTATCCGTGAACATAAGTTCTGGCTACTAAGTATGGCAGTTGTTACTCAGACATTCACAGTGGAGAATAAGAAACATACCAAGTGATGTGAAATTTGCTACACTCCTTGTTTTATCCCTGTATATGATCTTCAAAATAATTTTTTCCTCGAACTGAAGTAATATGACTCTTGTAAGTCTATCCTGAAGCATGATGCTACTGAATAATTACTTTTTATTTAAGACTCCAATTATTGGGAGACGGTATGATGAGCTGCAGAGTTCTTCTGGGCGAGATGGTAAACCCAGGGCAATGGCTGTCACCCGAAGTACTTCTTCAACCTCATCAGGATCTAACTCCAATGTCCTTGTTCCTGTGAGCTGGAAGAGACCCCAGTATTCTCAGGTAGGTGGCCCATTATTCATTAGCAGGTTGCGCTCACAGCATCCGAATTCAAACATGCTTCAGTTCTTAAATCCTTGTGCTCTCTGTGCCCTGCGCAGTGCTCCTGGCTGGAGCAGCGGCAGCACAACATCTGACTCTGTGTGCTGAGTGTCTTTCTTAGACTCAAAAATGGACTGAATTATGTCCGTCTTCTATCTCAGTGCTGTTTTGCTTTCAACTTGCAGGAAATGCATCTCTTTAAGATTTCTTAAGTCTAGGTCAGATTTAAGTAAAAATGACAGATGAGTTCAGATATTAGCAAGAGGAGCAGGTAGATAGCATGTGCAACTTTTGAAGTTGTTTTCTTGAGAAATTGAATAAAAGGAATAGTTATTCCTAGAAGCAATATTTGATTACCTTAATGATGTTGGTTATCTGTCAGTTAAAATAAAACTATGCCAAATAAATGTATTTATTGCTCTTTTCTTTTTTTTAATATAGCAGGTTACATAGCAGTGACTCAAGCCCAGTTCTGCAAAAGAAAAATTATGCATGTGCTTAATTTTAAGCTTCTGAACTGTCTTTTTGAAGTGATGCATTTGATCCAATGTTTCCTTATTATGATCAATGGAATTTATAGGCTAATTTAAATATAATAAACAGCAAAGTCATTAACAGCTATTTTTCTGTTTTCTTGATGCATAATTGCTCTGAAAGCAATCCTTTGAGCATTTAATGACTAATTCTTTGTTTGGTTCCTCCTAATTAAAAATTGCTAATATATGTTTCTAGCCACAGGGAGAATGGGTGGTTAAAAAAATGCTCACTTGAGAAACATCTTGTTTTCTAGAAAAGGACAAAGGAAAAGCTGGTGCATGTCCTTTCCCTGTGTGGTCAGGAAGTTGGGCTGAGTAAAAATCCTTCAGTAAGTAGCCTCATATTGACCATGGTTTTGTTTCATCATGTCCTGAGCATTAAAAGAGAAGAACTGTGTTTCCCAGAGTTGCTGACTGGATTTGCACAGTTTTGAAGTCACTGCTGTCATTATCCTTTGTACTGGCCCAGGCTGTGTTTCTTAGCATTGGGACCAGGGAGTGAATGGCCCTTTTACTTAAAGATTTACATTCAGAGCTATTTGTAGGTTTCCTATGACAGATCTGGGATGCTGTATGTTTTACTTACACCATCTCAGTCAGTAGAGAGTAATGACCTCTGTATTACCAATCCAGGACCTTTATAAAGTAAAAAATTTAATTACAGAAATAAAATAGGGGGGAAAGGGTGTATATGCCTAATTTTTCTGTTAGACAATAGTTCTGATGTTACTCTTTCAAAATTAATATTATCTGGTGTCAGGAAAAGGGTGATTGATCACTCAGGGTGGGAAGCTCTTAAAATAGTTACTAAATATTTTCTACAGAAAAAGAAAAATTTCTGAATGTTTTGGAACATGGTGTATGTCGCTTGTATTATAGAGAACAAGTCCTTTGTTTCTGCAAGGCAGGAACTGTTTAATTTTTGCAACTAAATTGCACATATAAGTATACTCAGTAAGAAAGAAAAAGTTGTAGCTTGTTGTATTTTCTAATCTCGACATTTTTTTTACCTACCTTTTAACTGGAGACCTCTTTTTAATGAACTTACTATATCGTCCCCTTGACAGTATTTTCTCTGCTAAGTTCTCTGAATTTTGTTCCTATATATGTATACAAACATTCAGGCAACATCAATCTGCAGCCATTAAGAGGTAGCTGTAATATTCTTGGATGTGTTCCCACAGTATGAAGTTGTTTCTTTGTACAAGTTTAATCTGAAGGCACCTGTCCAACATAAATAATAAAGAGTGTTCTAAAAATACTCAGTGAAGGAATTAGGTGTGTACTGGAAATACAGTCTTCTGAATAACCAATTACAGCTTTTAGGAAGAAACAACCAGAGGGAACAGCTTGTAACAAAAGAAATCCTTTGAATTGTAGGTGATTTTTTCTTCCTGTGGTGATTTGGATCTGATTGAGCACCAGACGAGCTTGGTCTCTTCAGAAGACGGAACAAGGGAGCAGGAGAACATGGATGATTCAAATAGTGAACAACAATTCAGAGTCTTTAGGGACTTTGATTTCCTAGATGTTGAGCTGGAAGATGGGGAGGTACAGTATATTTTCTTTGAAACAGCTTTTTTTATTAAAACACTTTTATACTCCTTCTGCTAAACACTTCTTGTAATATAAAACTTTAAATGTTTAACTATAAACATAGTTTTAAGTTCAGTTTATTTATGATGTTCACTTGGTGTTTATTTCAGTAGCATAACAGTAAAAAGACTACCACACCCTTCCTTTCTGAATCTAGTTTAGGAAACACTGCAAAACTATTACTGGAAAATAAAGCCTCTATTCTAGTGCCTTTTCGGTGAATTTACTTTTAAGTGAACTTTTTAAAAATACAATTTATAGAATTGCTGACAAAAATGTATATTTGCTGATTAAACCATATAATATGAAATTTTTCCAAATCTGTTTGTTCATAAGGAACCCTCCAAAATATTAATTCAAGCCTTCAGGCTGCTGTTATTCCTTCAACTGCCGATGAAATCACTTAGAGATGTACCTTCCACTCTGCTGAGGTGTCTGTGATTTCATCATTTTGTGCAGGAACCAAACAAAATCCTGAGCACCCAGATCAAGTCTTGACAGGTGAAGCCTGTCAGCTCACCTTGAGCTGAAACTGCTGAAGGGAAAAAGTTGAAGAATGGATGAATTTTTGGGGGCTACACCCTTTAACCTTGCTAATATCAAACTTGGGGTATTTCTTTCTATTTGGTTGGGAAAAGCCAGAAGTTAATATCGATTGCCAAACAAGTCTAACAATTTTGTTGCTGTTTGAAAGTTCAGAAATTGTTAGCTCTTTTGAAGGACTGGAGTCTCAGATATTCAGAAAACCTAAGAGTTTAATAAACTGTCTTGTCATAATCTGGACTTGATTTTAACATTAATTCTCACAGTCATAACTCTTAGCCCTGAACAGAACATGTGTGCAAGAAGAAATAATCTTTTTTCTACCTATTTGTATTACAGTAGTAAAATAATTTTAAGGTAAACAGACCCTTCAGGTGTGAACTCATGTGTATCTGAATTTTTTTTCCAATGAAGAGAAAGGGTGAAGGAATGGGAAAAAAAAAAATGTCCCAAAGTCCTTACTTTTCCAAGTCAGGAATTTCTGTATCAAAATTAGTAATTTTGGTTCACAGCTGCCCATGATGGTGCTAAGGGGAATTAAAAAAAAAAAAAATAATAAAAAAAGAGTAGTTGGCAGCAATGGTTGAAAATACATTAGACAAATATTGAAGCAGCTTTAATGTTCCAAACAAGAATAAATGATAAAACAGCAATGCCAGGTTGTTTGGCAAAAATATACTGGCTGCAGTCATTCCTGTGTCTTAAATGCTTTCAAGATATTACAAGGATGCAGGATTGCAATTTTGGCTGAATATCACTTGATAATTTTTTGTCCACTGAAATTCAGGAATTTCTTCTTTCTCTTCACCAGTTAAAACTATATAGAGAGTATATATAATTACACAGAACAATTCCTATAAAAATGAATTTACCTTCATGGACTGTGACTCTGCAAAGTTTTTTTTATACATGTGGCCAACTTGAAGACTGAGGCCTAAATTAATTGATATCCTAATCTTCTTAAGTTGGTCATGAAACAGATTCTAAGCTTCTCTAGTTTTATGTGAAGGAAAATTAAAAATGCAGTGTTTTATTTATTAGTTTTTAAATTGCCATGGATTACATCCCAAGGTTTAGTTCAGACTTGACTTACTGCTGTTTTAAAAATAAATTCAGACCTGGTGTAAAAGGCTACTTCTCTAATGACTGAGTTGAAACTGTTATCATTTACATCATATCTGAATTTTGTATATTCATAAACATGAAAAAAACAGTGTTAGAAAACTTAAGATAGCAAGAGCAACATCAGTCATGCAAAAAAGCCCATAGGATTTTAACACAGCAGTGATGTTTGGATCATCCCCAGACTACAAGGTGTACTTGTTTGAAATTTCCTAAAGATGTGAAAGCAGCAACAGTTATTTTCAAACTTAAAAGGTAGCCTGAGAGCTGAAGTTTCTGTGATAACATTTGTTAAAATTGTAGGCAAATGTTTGTCTATGATGTCTTTAATGCAGTAATTTTACATAGATTCTTTCTATTTGTTTTTCTATCTGTTGTATCTGCTACCCAGGAACTTCAGGTAAGAATGCTACTTGAGCTCAGATGTGCCAACATATGTTATGCCTTCTTGCAAATTTATATTGTAGAATAACATCATAGTTTTGCTGTTGCCTCCCCCCTTCAGTGTGTACGTAGGTGAGTGTGTGTGTGTGAGCTTGCATTTCTGACAGGTGCTTCATTTCTTGTCTTGTATTAGAAATATTTTTGAGGTCTTTTTCAAAAATTCTACTTCATTTTAAGTTTGTTTTTGACATGTTGAACAGTCTTCACAAGTTTTAAAATATCTTAATTCTAGTATCAGTATTTTTCAAACTGAACCCTTTCTCCTTTTGATATCTTTGTGCATGATTAATGTGCAGAAACTTCATTATCTATAAGGTTTGGGCCATTTATCCATAGGGGCAAATTATATCTAAAATTTCTAGCTTTTCTGTTGTGGCATATTATCTCCTGTTAGCATCTTGCTAAAGCAGATGTCTGAGACCTCTTAAGACAGTTAACATAATTGCCATCAGACTGAATTTAATTGAGTAAATAAACTAATTCCTACAGCTTAATTTAACACTGCTGTATGGTCCTACCAACTTTGCTGGACTCATTTACGCTGTGAGAACTGGAAAAATGCATGTGTCTTTTTCAGTTTATCAGTGTATTGAGAGAACTGAAATGATAGAGAATTTTAATGAGTTGTACAAATCATACAAAAATCAGCAACCACAGAATTTTGCATATTGGTTTTTGATAGTTCATACATCAGTTATTATGCAAACACAACCCCCAAAAATCTTTGTCTCAAAATGTGCTGTAAGAGACACATCCATATGGAAATAGTGCCTTACTGTGTAGTTCCACAATACTTCTGCCTATACCCTACAATATTTGAGTGATTCCATTAACTCTGCATACTTTGTCAATACAGTAAGGATGAAAACTTGTGTGAAGGAGGTTTTGCATGATTCTTATTGCCTCTGTGGAGGAGCTTTACTGCTCTCCCCCACATAGGATTACTTCCCTTTTTACTGCACTTCTGTCTTTCCTTTCCCCTGGGTTGTAGTAAAGTAGCTGCAAGGGCACATCTACTCCTTTACCAGAAGGTGGTGACTGTGGGAAGGTCTGTGTGGTACCTGCTCACTGCTGGCCAGACACACTTAAAATGTGTGACTGTTTTCCTCTGAATTTATGTTTATCACTGGTGGCTTTTCAGATAGATGGCTTTGCTCCTGCTGTAGATAAAAATGAACAGCCTCTCAAATACATCTTTCCTCTTTCTTGTTAGCTGTGAAAGAAAGATTGCTTAACAGACTACAAAAACAACTCCATCTTCAAAGACATGTGCTGACCTCTTGTTTAAATTCAGTATGATTCTGGGTGCCCCTGTAGCAAAATCGTGCTAATCCGAATTCTATGGATATTTGAGTTATACTCTTTCATCTCTTTTACCATTTTCCCTCACTTTTAATTCACTGCCCCTTCTAACAGCATTGCAAGTGCGCTTTTAATTTTTTTGCCCTGCAAGTGTCCCTTTAATTTTTCTTCTTTTTGCTGTCTTCCTTAAGGCATTGCAGAATAAAACTGTAACAGGAAATATTCCCATAGACATGGGCTGCTAAGTTTACTGATAGCTTTACTAGGCATCATGAGGATAAGGGTGTGATGACAGTCATCTTTGCTTGCTTGCTTATTTATGTCATTTTGTCATTTGTTAGTTCAGTAACTGATGTGTTTGTGGAGGTTGTCTCATTGCTGCATGTGTCCTCCAGCCTTTGTGGGGGAGGATGGACTACCAAAGAATTTGTTAAAACAAATAGCTTGGAATTGAACAGTCATTTTTATGATTTAAAGAGGCCTGACTTCTTAAGACTTAGATGTGTTCTGTTCTCTTCTCACACAAAACTATTGTATCATACCAGTCCCAGGATGAAAACACAAGGTTCTTCCAATAATGTGTCAGATTTCATAACAATTTCATGTTCATTTGCTCTTGTTTATAGTGCATTCCTTGATCTTAAATGTTCTTGTGAATTGCAAGGGCTGTCGTTTTCGTAAAAAATTTATTTTTCTATTGTCATCATGTTTATTCGTGAACGGTGAGCTTACTGTCACGAAACTTAACTTCCCATCTTTCTAGTCAAATTCCACAGTCCATTGCATTAAGTGGTAACAATGCAAAATAAGATCAATCTGTGCAAGTTTGTTGATTGTTAAGGAGGTAAGATTGCAATTTAATTCATTGCACTTTATGCAGTTTGGTCCCCATTCAGTAAATATCTGAGTAGTCCTAAATGGGAATTACTCAAGCGTCTAAAATCACAACTCTGCTTAAGGGACCTTACTGAACTGAGACCTCTTTCTCTGTGATTGCACATAATTTTGATCTGCATAAACCCAGGAAATAATCCTAATCAGTGATTTTATAATAATATTATTTTGAAAATTAATATTTAAAATATCACTGTACGCTTGAATTTTCACCAATTGACTTGCTTGTTTAAGAGTGTTGCAACTTACAGAGTCTTGTTTAAATCAGGCAGCCCTGAACCTTAAAAGGAAACATTTTTCTCTATAAATCTTCCGGTGTTGATGCAGGATTGAGGGCTTGCACCTAGATAAAGTACTCAAAACTGCATCTGGATACTTCTGGGGAGACTTTTCTTGCTCTGTAAGGCCCCTTTTGCCTCTGCAGGTCCATGGCAGGAGCAGTTGTGGACGTGGTCCTGCATTTGCCAGAGAGCAACCTGGATAGATTTAGGAAAGGAGCAAGAAATTATTGCAATCAGGGAAAAGGCATACAGTCCACTGGAGAATATATAAATAAATAAATAAATAAATGGAAACATGGTGGAAAACTCATTGACATTTTTGTACATGAAAGAAAACAAGTGGTCTTTTTATCAGTTCACCAGCCTAACAAATGGTTACGCAATTTACTTAATGCACTCAGTGTTATGTAACTGCGTGTGGGATCAGAACTGAAAGTCAGTATAAAATGTTTGGTCCATTTGACTGTGTCCTTTTTAAAATGTGAGATCTCAAGCTATGCTTATCAGGCTATTCTCAAAATACAGTTTCAAATAATTCAAGTAGATTCAAAAATAAGCAGTATGGGCCTAGAGTAAAAGTTTAAAATGTATGCTGTTTAAGGTGTTATATTTTTCGTGTAAAGCAAGGGTTTGTTAAAATCTACTCAGCATTATGGTTATGTGTACAAAGCAAAGAATCTAAAAATCTTTAACATAAGTTTTGCAATTGAACCGTTGGTATGAACTGTGCTCCTAATACTTTTAAACCTCAAGGAAAAATCCTTTAAAATGGCTTTCAAACTTTTCTTTTGCCTGTCACTGCTGTGCTGGTATTGAGGAGTGTGTATATGTGGACTTATAAAAACAAATTCTTAAATTAGCAAATGCATGAAAAACATCTAATACTGAAAAGACTGGTTGTTCATTTAACTGCCATTTCCATGCTTCTGCTCTTATCTCCAAGTGAACAAACAAGATAATGCTTATTTCAAGTTTTTACTATATTTTTACATAAAAATATTTCTGGAGCTAACTTTAATCGGGTGTTAGAATATGATTAGTTTTATATCAAGAAAGCTGACCCTCTGTCTGATTTCAGGGTGAGAGCATGGACAACTTCAACTGGGGAGTGCGCAGACGGTCCCTGGACAGCCTGGACAAGTGTGACATGCAGCTGATGGAAGAGAGCCAGCTCTCAGGGAGCACACCCAGCCTGAACAAAATGAACCATGAGGACTCGGATGAGTCATCAGAGGAGGAGGACCTGACCACCAGCCAAATCTTGGAGAACTCAGACCTAGTAAGTTGCAAACTTGAAATTTAGGAAAAGATAGGGTGGTTGTTTTAAATAAGCTGGACAGATTCCTCTGCACAGGTGCAATCTAATCAGCTGAAATTGGTGGGTGCATTTTCCCTCATTTGCAAAGGTAAACAGGAATTTTAATACCAAGTTTGAAACACAGGAAAAAACACATCTTATTGTTTGCCTTTTTTTACTATGTGAGAATTTTTCACAAAAAATTGTTTATGAAAGTGTGTATGGTAGGGTAGCTGTATATTCAGTTCTTCTGTGCTTTTGTTGTCTTTTAAACAGATTATAAATCTTTCCCCATCTGAGGATGCAAATCATATTGACTCACTTTCTACATCATGTGACACGACCTCAGCAGACCCTCATCATTTTAATATGGGAACATCCAGCTTTGATGTATCTTTGCCTGAGATGAATAATCTCCAGGTGTCTGAAGGACCCAAGGTGAATACATTTTTTTCTTTTTTTTCCAACTGGACTGTTACACTGTACAATTCTTTTTGCTTACACTTTCATAAAGGGTTTGCTCTGTGAAATTGAGAACATTCTGGCTTCCTCTGCATAATGGCAGAGTACAATATGTTCGTGTGCTGCTGCACTTTCATACCATTTCCTTTCTACTTATACTTTCTTCATTAAGAGATTTTATTTATTGTTTCTTAAGTATGTTGCACTATATATGCATCAAAATACTACAAGCTCGTTGGGAGATAAATTCATGAACTGGCTACAGCTTACAACACCAAGGCAATATTCTTTTGTTCTTCATGCTAATTTAAAAGAATGATATGCCAGCTCATGTGGTGGGTGTATGAATGTATGAATGTATTCTCAGGCAAATTTTTGTATGTGGGCATCTATTGTACAGTTGTGTGCCCTGGATTCAGTATTTGCCTTTTGGCAGACACACAGAAATTTTAAATTCATGACTACAATATTAAGCCATCCTGGGGGTTGGAGAGGCAGGATTTGCAAGGATACAGAAACCATATTCAACACTGTGTATTTTAGAGAAATGTATCAGAAGATTAAGTGAGAGCAAGGTTGGTAAATTATTGTCAATATGGGGATAATTTCTTTAATTTTCTGTTTAACAATAGTTGCTTGTGAGAGATGAGGTGAACCTACTCCTTTCCGTGTCTCTCCAGAAATATAACCTGGTTGTGAGAGGTGTGTGTCAATTAGTGGCTTGATGATTCTGTTGAAGTTTATGTCAGTAAAGCTTCTCTGTCATGTTTAAATTGTGTGACTTCTGCAGAAAGAGCAGTGTATGAGACTGGGGCAGGAGAAGACTGTATCTTGTGTAATCATTGGCTTTCATTCCAGTTCTTGCCCTTGGTCCCCTCCAAGTGCAGCCACACAAAAAATTGATACAGTACTGCTAGCGCTGCATGTTTCAGAAGTAATGAAAACTTCTACTGAAGAGGTCATAGAAAAGGAGTTTGGAATTGTGCTGAATATTGAAAAAATTGTTTGTGTCAGAAACCTCTGCAGTAGGAAGAGAGGACAGGAGAAGGGAAGATGCCTAAGGATAGGAAAGGAGGGGAACCTCTCCAAACAGTGGTTGTGGAGAAGGTAAACTCATTGTCATTTGTCAAAACAACAGTTGGTAGACAAGTAACCACATAACAACCATAAACAGCAGAAGCTGGCGAAATTTCAGTGCAGGAAGCAGAACAGACACATTTGCAGGTGGTGACTGCAGCTGATCTCATGCATCCAGCGGCAGTAACTGTTGGTGTGTACATTAAGAACTGCAAATAACAGTTCAGGAGTTTCATGTATGTCTAGGGGTTTGGAATCTTTACTGTCAAAGTAAAATCTCTTTAATGTCCCATGTGCCAATATTCATCAGGAATGAAAAGCTCTGGAAAAAGTAAGTAAGTGAGAAATGTAAAATCAGAGCAGTTTCTTGTGGAACTGACAGGCAAATTCATCTAGTCCTGGTGCAGGTTTGATTGGTAAAATATAGTCGAGGTTACCACAGTTATGAAGATGTTTGAATTGATAAGCACAGAATGCCTCATTAGTGGGGTTTTTGCCTCAAAGATATTTTATTCTAGTGTGCATACTTCTGTATTTTTACTCCAAACAAATTGGAATAGATGTAAAGAAGTTACCCAGATTTTAGTCAGAAAACTTGAAACTTACACCTAAATAATTTTTACTTAATTTGATAACACAAAATCTGAGCTCTTTTCAGTTTCTCTCTTACTCTGAGCTCTTCTTTTCAGAGAGCTGATGAGGTGTCATCAATGCAAAGAAAATTTTGCTACTTCCTTAGTGGTTTATAAAATGTTTAATTCTTGCATCATAAGCAAAACCAAAAATACTAACTCAGCCTTTAAATAGATGCAGCGATTGAGAGAAACAGACTGATAATGTAGGCCTCTTTCTAGATATTTCAATGCCAAAATGCATGTATTATTGTTAACAGCATTAAATTAGTTAAACTTATTTTCTTTTAAAGATAGTTGGGTAATTCTGTGAGGTTTACAAAAATTCAGATGATGCTATGCTGTATATTTTTCAAGTTATCTAAACTCACAAATTTCTGGAAGTGTACTACAATCCTGCATGAATATTCAAAGTTCACTTTTCTTTTTTGCTTTTGGGGCATCATATTAGACTCCAGTGGGTGGGAGGTGTTTGCTTCCTCTTCCTTCCTCCTCTACCCTATCCTATCAAAATTTGTTTTCCTCCTACAAATGCTGCTGTCATTGCAGTGAAGAAACTGCAGTTGTTCTTTCAAGCTAATATTTAATATTTGAAAGTGGTTAATACTAATTACTTCTTGAATAAGCATGAAACATTTACATTTTTTACTGGGTGCTTTGTTTCCTATTCTGATAATTCGGTCATATACATTACATATCTCTTTTCAAGAATTCCCTGAACTTAGGAATATTCCTATCTCTTGTGTTTAGAAAACAAAGCAAACCAAAAATTTATTCTACTTAATTTCTGATCCTGTGCTTTCTGTTACAAGTCTTGTTTACAAATCCCCATAATTAATCCACAGGATCCAAGCAGCTTTGATAATCTGCAAAGGGCTACTTTTCTCTTGTAATTCCACTTGCCACAGATTTCCCTCCCTATTAAACCTCAATACATGTATGTACATGCACATGGGCATATGTGCACAGAGGTTTGTGCAACCCGCTGCTGTCATCCCTACAAGAGCTGCTTTGCACGAGGATGCTGTGGATGAGGCAGACAAAAGCCAAAAGAAAAAGCAGAAACAAAACTTGTTCAGACTAAAAATACAAGAGAAATTGGAATGTTTCAAAAAGAGATCAAGAGCTTTAGGTGCTAATAGATGAAAAAGGAAGGAAATTAGGCATAATCCTTTTAAAGGCCTGTAGAATGCTTTGGATTTCTCTTGAATGTAAATGACATGCTAAAAATTAATTCCCAGTTCTAAATATGCATATAGTCTTACAGACAGTGATTGTTTTCAGTATATTCTGAGAGGCTTTAGTACACTCTTGGATACTACAAAGTGTTAAGTGATAAGGACAGCCTGACAGTAACAAGAACCCTATTGTTTTTTCTGAAAAATTACTTCCCTACTATGTTGCCACATGCATTGGAATCAGAAATTCTTTGCTAGACAAGTTGAAAAAATGCCTTAAAAATAATATTTATCCAAGACAGCAAGTTAAGCAAATAGAATATTTTGAAGAAATGTAAGTTGATTCATGTAATTTATAACCTATGACTTTATATCTGTACAGTTTAACATGTTATCAGGTGGGTTTTTTCATTAAATGCTTTCTATTTATTAGAGGAATTAACTTACTAATTTGCTGTTTTCTAAGACATCATCATTCACTCCCCTAGGCTGAAGCTGTACCTGAAGAACAAGAAGTAGCAGTCCATGAGGATGACCTTTCAGGGTCTACAAATGAACTCCCTGGGGCATTTGAATGCAGTGATAGCCTTAGTCTGGATATGACAGAAACTGAAGAGAAAGCTGACAGGCTGGAACAATTTGCGCTTGCAAGGTGCTTTGATATGCTGTTATTCCCACAAGTTCTTTTACAATGTACATCAAAGTGATAACAAGGTGGTAGTTAATGGAATGGCTGTTTGGCCACAGGAGTTATAAAATCCTTGTGAGTTTGGAGCAATGAGAAGACAATGCCCTAATTACCTGCATAATTATCACACAACTTTAAAAAAAAAAAAGGCAAAACAAAACCAAGCTTTTCCTTCTTGGAAAAACTAGATATGATGTTTACATACATTTATGCAGTTAGGTATTATGTATATAATATGCTTAATTAAAATAAAAAGAAGGATTTTAAAAGATTTGTAGTAATGGAGATATTACTTAGGTACCTGTTCAACAGATCAGATGTGTATTCATCCTTCTGATTTCTCATGAAGGAAAATGTCAATGTTGTTAAAAATCCCAACTACATGCTCTTAAGGCTGCTGGTGAGTGTGGCTGGACCCCAGTCTATGTTACAAAAAGGCATTAAGAAATTTTACACGCCATCTGGAGCTCTCTCAGATTTTGGATGCTGAGTTAGACTGCAGTTAGCCTGGGCAGAGAGAGAGAGAGAGAGAGAGAGAAAGAGAGAGAGAGAGAGAGAGAGAACGCTTTACTGTCCTGTGAAGTTTCAGCCTTCTTCCTCCAAATGATGGTACAATAAAATAGTTCAAGTGTTCTGGGGAAATAGGTAATAATGGCCTGAAGATAGGGATGCTGATTTGGAGGTTTTTTCATTGTAGCAAACATTCTGTCAACCTTCAAAAGTAATTTGAAAGTTCATTAATATTTTTAGGAAGATGCTGTAATTGGTCCTGTGATTTTATCTCTCTGTTATAGCATATTTTATCTGCCACCTTCTTGGTATTCTCCTTTCACTACCTTTTTATTTTCTCCTTCAGTTTTGGAGATGTTGATCGAAATGCCTCGCCTCCTCCCTCACCATTTTTTTCTGCCATCCTGGCTGCATTTCAGCCAGCAGCATGTGATGACGCAGAAGAAGCCTGGCGTAGTCATATCAACCAGCTCATGTGTGACTCTGATGGTTCCTGTGCAGTTTATACTTTTCATGTGTTCTCTTCCCTGTTTAAGGTGAGAAAACAAGTTTAAGATGCTAAGTCAAAATGTTTGTGTGTGGCAATTAGTAGTTCTTGCTGGCAGCCCCAGTAATGAATAAGTTTTCATGCAGCACTGTGTTCTGTGACCAGTTTTGTCATGAAACTACTATGTATCTCATACTTGTAGATTTGGAGGTCATGTTACAATATATGGAACCATTTTAAAAAGTCTTTTCTTCAGTATTTTACAAGCAGACTGCAAAAACAGTAACTGCAAGAGACAAGGAAATAACCTTTTTAATGTCAAACTACTGTTAATCTGTTCTTTTATCTCAAATTCTTGAAATCTGAGTGTGCCCATGTAAACGTTAACATTATTAAATGGTTTGTATCTACTCATCTGAATAAAAATACCCAGCTGCCATCATGTAACATAAATTCCAGAGACGATCTGAAGACTAGAAATACATTTCTCCTTTCTAAAATTGTATGCTTGCAAAGGTAAGGCTCATGCGAAAGGATAAGTAAAGAAAAAAAAAGAGTCAAATCTACAAGCTGTTCTAAGGAATGACAGTCTGGTTTTACCTGTAATTAGTTTTAAAGCCTTTTTTAATTGTTTGTCCTGCAGCTGCAGGATGTTTAGCATGCTCCAGCAGTGAGAGCAGCAGCCAGGTAACTTTCTGCGGAGTTTAACTACCTGTGATCTCACAGTACACAACTTTTTATTAACAAGGAGTACCCTGCTAATAAATACACAGTTTCAAGATCTTTTCATACCTCTAAGACTAGCCTGATATGAAAGAAGCATCCTGTAGTAAGAATCTTACCGCATCATGTTTCCTCCATGCTCCATTGGAGCTGAATCTCTTTCCTAGCTGCGTATTGTCCTCCTTTAAATGTTATGCCACTGTAAAAATGGGTGTCTTATGGGTGCATCCTTTTAAACACTGATAAATAACCATTTGGAGGAAAAAAAAAAAGCCCAGTGCTGACTTGCTGTTAGTCCTGTGTTTATTCATGATGTCAGCTTTCTGCCCTAACCTCAGTCCTACAGGTTAATAGTCCTGTCTGAGTGTTCAGAGACTTATTTGTCCTTGATTCTCCTCGTTGGAGAGGTGAAAAGGAACTGGTGCCACACTTCTGGAGAGTAAATAAATGATATTTTGTAATGAAAGACCTAAACAGTACTTGTAAAGTACTTGTTTAACTCCAAATCCTAGTATGCACACATCATTTGCTGTTGTGCTTGCCCTGTATTCAGAAGATACCCTACTCATTTTCTTCACTTGATATTGGAGGAGAAAGAGAAAGGTGTTAACAATATCATCAAGTCACAATTTTTAGCTGGAGTCATTGCCATATTTTTAGTTTATAAAAATAGCTTTTTTCTTCTTTTCAAGATTAAAACATAGGAGTATTATTTTCACTTATCTTTTTCGTAAGATCTCAGCTGGTCTGGAATTGTATTTTGTTTGCACTATCAAACTTAACTACTCATCTGCCAACTTTGACTTTTGACCCTCATTAACAGGAAATTTCAGAAACATGTGTGCTAAGCTTGCAATGCAAAGTACTGCCAAAATACTTGACTGTGAAACAAAATTCTTGTTTGGAGGAGCCTGTCAACTAAATACTTGGTGAAATGAAAGAAGTGCATTTTCCAGGGCACCTACATTTCAGTCTGCATCAATTTAATGGTATCTTGGATGTTTGCCCACAACACGCTAAACTTGTTTAAAATTCCTGAAATTATTGAAGTGCTTTTCCTGTAAACAAGTCACAGGTCAGAGATCTCTGGATTATCTTTACTGCTGCCTCTTTGTAGTGCCTCAAATTAAATGTCTTTCAGCAGACCAGACAGTTGCAAGACAAGTAGATTTCAGATCTACCAAGTACCTTCCACAATCAAGTCCCTTTTGTTATGTAAAGTCCTCTTCCCAGGAGAGGAAGCCTGAGGTAAAGAAGAAAACTTTCTGAGAATTTTTTTTTTTTATTATTTACATGGACACAAAGCACAGTGACTGTATGCAGGTATATACTTACTCATAATATGCTGACAGCTGGCATTACTATTCACAGTAATCTCATTTCATAAAATATATACTGCGTTCACACCTTGCTTGATAGATTTCAGCCCCTGAAGTCTGGACTCAGAAGGGCATAGCTGAGAAAATAATTTATTTTAGAACTGTTAATCCATGTAATCACAAAATAAATATATTTAGTGAACTATTTTACATAGATAGCAAAGGACAGTTCCCTCAGTGTTTCACACTTAATAATTTAAAACAGTCTTCAAGACCATTATCATCTTAGCTGTAGATTGATTGTTGCTTTTATGAATATCTGAAAAGGGAAGGAGTAGAGGAAGAATATCTGTTCTTGAATCTAAATAGTAGACTGGTCAGCTTTTGATGAAGCCATGACTGAAATGCTCTGAGGAAGTTACTTTCATATAAACAATGCTGTGTTCTGCGAGTTCTCAAAGATACTTGTTATAGCTCCTAGATCTCTTTATCCAGTATTATAACTACCATAGCATGAATTTTGCTAATCTGCAAAGATGTACAAATATCCAAGCTAGAAAGATCTGTTCTCACCTACATTTTCATAGATGTCTCCTTGCTACCTGTACACAGATGCCTTTTCTGGAAGCAGTAAGGCAAAAGAAGGCATGAAACACATCAGTCTTGTCAGAAGCATGTGTTAATAGCTATTTCTCTCCATTGGGATTCCTTGACATTCCTCTTAATTATTTCTAGGTTACTTCTTGGTACTCTTTCTTTCTCTTACTAGTTTACTTGGCACCTCCCTCTCTGATTATTGTGCCTCCATTGCCATACTGGTTTTGGTACCTAAGTTAGCAACTCAATGCAGTTTCATTTTCTGTTCTACCTTTTTTTCACAAGTATTTGCCCAAGTGAGATATTTGTGATTTAGGCAGTTGTATGGTGTAATATATTTTCTATCTTTCAGTGGTATAGAATGTGCTTGTGCCCTCTTTTTTTTTTCTTCCTAAAAGAGTGGTTTCCTCTCAGTATCTCCTTTCTTCATTAGGTTATTTCTAATGGGCTTCTTCTTGCAAATTCTGAATGCTTTGGAGTTGGTTATATTATTTCTGACATCTGTCTCCTTCACTACCTCAAATTTACAAACTCAATTGTTCTTCCCCAGAAGGGCATTGCAGCACCTAAACAGGTTACCCAGAGCCTTGAGGAAGCTCTGACATTGGAAATTTCAAGACTCAGCTAGATAAAAGCATGTCTGACCTGATCCGGGGTCGACAATAGTCTCACTTGGAGCTGAAGGTTGGATCAGATGTTCTCCACAGGTCCTTTTCAACCAGTATCTCTTGGATTCTCTTTCATAATGTCTTTTTAAATTTCCTTCCACTTCTTTGTTCTCAGCTAGGTCCTTTCTTTTAGTTAGGATCAAATCTAGATCTCTTTCCTTTGCCAGGAGAGTTATCAGCAAAAGTTTCACAAAGACTTGGCCTGAATCTTCCTTTCCAGAAGACATAACAGTTGTAAATCTCCGATTGTCACCAAGCCCTGTGATTCAGATGATTCTGCTAGTTGATTATAAAAATAATCATTTATCTGGTTTGGTGGTAATTAGTGATAGCCCCTTGCCTCTACTGCAGACTCAGTGCAGCAGAGAATCTGTACCATGTGCTGAGTGAGGTGTGTAGCACTTTGTTTCTGCCTTGAAGTAAGATGGTGCAAACAGTAAGACCAGTACCAGTCTGTCTCATCCTATCTATGCTCAGATGGGCAGTTGAGATGCTTTCAAGAGAGATTCACAAATAAGAAGTTAGGAAATTGGTTGGTACAGGAACTCTGACCATTTTATAAATCATTCATGGTGTTTAGCCTATGTACAGTGTGAGGGCTTATTTTGCATTTAAAGAAAATCATTCAATCCCACAGCTTCCATTGTCAATAAAGTCTGAATTCAACTCACCTGACTTTAGGTACTTAACTTCCATGCACCAGTGCAGGAGCAGTAATAGGCTATCTCTATGTCTATCATCCAGACTGGTATTTGGGAAGCGTTTCTGTGCAATGAGGCATGCTTATGGTACAGGTCCTAACCTACATTCCTCAGGGAAATGCTTGTGGTAACTTGGAATGAATCATATAAAAATGTTTCATACTTTTATTTTTAAAAATATTCTTACCTTACTCCCACCTGCTGAACACTAGGCCTCTCTCTATTAGTGAGATATATTTGGGCAGTGAAAACTGATGTGTATTTATCAAAATCATTATTTCAGTTACTGCAAGATTAATATACTATTTTTATTCATTATTCACTTTATATATTAGTCACTGAAAAGCACTAGAATGTTTCTGGAAGACTACACTGGTTTAGGACTCAAAACAAAAAAATCTGCTGAGAAGAATAATTCCTGGATGCAGTGCAGTATTTCTGGAATCCTCCCAAGCAGCAGTAAAGTTTTAGTGAGAAGGTTCTTCCCACAGGGCAAAACAAAAGGTTTTTTCTGATTTTTCCGTGCTGCTGTTTGGCATTAGGATGTCCATTATATTGTGTGATTAGCCACTTGACATGGAATGTTAACAAAACAATGCCCGGAATGGGCAGAAAAAATAATGTGCTGATCAATTCTGTTAACTCTGTACAAACAAGGAAAAAAACTACCCATGGGTAAAAGGCTTTATAAAGATTGATTCATCTTTACAAGAAAGAATGTATTTTAGTAGTAGATTATGATGAACTCTCTAATTAGTTTCACAGCTGCCCAGCTGTACACTGTCTCCAGCATAATAACTCTTATTCAGTATCCTAGAGCAGACATTCAGTTCTCCACAGGGAGATAGTCTCTTTTGTGCTTTATTATGCAAAGAAAAACAACCCTGCTATTTGTTTACAAAGGAAAGAAACTTGTACTTGAGTAAATAATATAATAAACTGTATTTTGCTTTCCAGAATATTCAGAAAAGATTCTGCTTCCTAACCTGTGATGCAGCTAGTTACTTGGGAGACAACTTGCGAGGAATAGGCTCCAAGTTTGTGAGGTCTTCTCAGATGTTAACATCATGTTCAGAATGTCCCACCCTCTTTGTAGATGCAGAAACAGTGAGTATAGTCCTTTCAAAAGGCATGTACTTCATCACAGTGTGTTATTTTACTGGCTGTTTCACTTTCAAGCAACTCCTGAACAGATATTTCAAAAAGGGACTCTCCTCCTATCTATATTTTTTATCTCCTGTTCAGAACCATATTTCCATTCATTTTCAGTGTTATTTTATTAGGTAAGTAGTGACAGATGGGCAGTATAAAATCATAGAATCACTGAAAAGTTATGATGTGTTGAGCCTGAGTGCCAAACCCACTATAAAACAGATGACTGCTAGACCCAGTTGGTTCCATAAATGAAAAAGAAGCAGCTATTTTTTACATTGTTCCCCTGTACTGGGCCTGGTGAGGCCACACCTCAAATCTAGGTTCAGTTTTGGGCCTGTCACTACAAGAAGGACACTGAGGAGCTGGAGTGTGTCCAGAGAAGGGCAATGGAGCTGTGGAAGGGTCTGGAGCACAAGGCTTGTGAGGAGAGCTGAAGGAGCCGGGGGTGTTTAGCCTGGAGAAAAGGAGGCTCAGGGGGGACCTTATCACTCTCTAGAAGTGCCTGAAAAGAGGCTGTAGCCAGGGGAGTGCGACCTTTTCTCCCAGGCAACCAGCAACAGGACAAGAGGGAATGGCGTCAAGTGCTGCCAGAGGAGGTTCAGGTTAGATATTAGGAAAGGTTCTTCACTGAAAGAGTGTTAACTATTTGAACAGACTGCCCAGGGAAGCTGTAGAGTCACCATCCCTGGAAGTGTTTAAAAATAGATGTGATGATGTGCTATGGTTTAGTGAGCATGGTGGTATTTGTCAAAGGTTTGACTTGATCTTGGAGGTCTTTTTCAACCTTAATTATTGTAGAATTCTATAAAAATATGTATTAGGGAATGAATGAGATGGCCCTTCCCATTGTCTTCGTTCTGGCTCATGTTTATCCAGTAGCATCAGGACAGTGTGACCTCCCACACTGAAGTGTAGTCTTGGGCTATGGAAGAGCTGTGCCTTGCATCATAAGAGAGCTGTGGAGAGAAACTGGTTCAGCTTTGTGCACTGTTTTATTTTAGAGAAGTCCTCTGCAAAGCCATTAAACACAGAATACAATTTCAATTCCACATTATCATAGTTGCAACTTTCGCTATTGACTTTTCAGTATAGTATATGTAGATTTTTGCATAAATGTAAATATTTTTCAGCATATGTAAATCTTCTTTTGCACTATCTTTACTATACTTTCTAGTATACTAATATTTGTATTCTTTTATAGTGACATTTACTAGACCTTTTGTTTCATTTCTCCAGCTGCTCTCTTGTGGCCTTCTTGAAAAGCTGAAGTTCAGTGTTTTAGAGTTGCAGGAGTACCTGGACACGTACAACAACAGGAAAGAGGCAACACTCTCGGTATGCTGAATTATGTTATATTCTTGGTCTTCTCTGTATACTTATACTGTGTCAGGAAACTACATCCATTCAGATCTGTTTAAACCAACACCCAGTAGAAAAACATGTTTCAGATACTGAATCCATTGCATGTTTCTTCCTGAATATATGAACCAGAACTAAAAGGTACCTTCAGTATTTCTGGTCACTCTCCTATTTATTTGTTAATTGATTTTCTTAGTTGATGCAATTGAAATACTAATAGAAATCAAGATTGTACTTTTTAAAATAGTCAAAGTGAATTGTTATAGTCTGTGGCAATAAAAAATGCAATTGCAAATTTTTATTTACATGCTGTGCTCTGAAACTGAAATACCTCTTATCTCTCTTTGAATCAAAACATAGATCTTTTTCATATCTTCTTTAATTTCTTTCTGAAAACAGTGGCTTGCAAACTGCAAAGCAACATTTGCTGGGGGCTCACGAGATGGAGTTATTACCTGCCAGCCAGGGGACTCAGAAGAGAAGGTAATGAATGGCCAGTATTACTTCTCTCCCATAAAAGTGACATGTGTGATATATCTTGTTCTTGAACCCACAAGAGCCTGCTGTACTTCCTCCTTGATTCTCTGCCGGGCTTGGGCATAATCCAGTTTTCACACTTCAGGCTCAAAGTTATTGTTGTTGCCTCAGTCCTGGACACAGGAAATGGGAAGTATTCAGAGGAGGTACTTCTGCCTTCCTAGTCTAGACAAAGAAGCAGAGTTGATCCTAACCCTGTGCTCTCCCTTTTAGAAAGATGTTGCAGCAGCAGTTTTCCACAGCCTAGTGCCTCTGAAAATCATTCCTGCAGTACTGTCCTTCTATGTTACTCCCATTTTTCTATGGCTGTTAGAGTCTCTGTCTGCCCAACAGAAAAAGTTGCCTGGCTGAAATACGCTTAGATGAGTAGTTACAGAACAATGGCTGTAAAATGGCCAGTGAAATGATTTATGCTGTAGATAAGTATTTAGAGTTAAGGCAAAGTATCTCTTCATCAGTTTTTAACAAAAATTTCATACATACATGTACATATATATTTATTTTGTTTGTTTATATTTCTTGGTTCCAGTTAAGGAATCGTATTTTCAGATATCAATACCATCAGCAGTTAATACTGTCATTTGATGTACTAAGTATAGGAAAGAGGTGATATCTTGGTAGTGTATAATGAGTTAAGGAATGTTGTTTTGTTGTTTTTTTTTTCTTTTGGAAGAAAGAGAATGGAGGGATGGGGAAAAGAGGGGGCTGAACAGAATTAGCCAAAATTGGGAAGCAGCAAACAGCATGTAGAAAAAAGTGACATTTCCTCTTTCCATGTATTTTAACTTATAAAAGATAATTGTGATATTTTCAGAACACAGACTTGCCTGTTTTAACCATTTTGTTCAAATACCTTGTTTTATTCTTATTTTGGTTTCAGTTTGTCTGTCTTCTCCCCCAAGTCACTTTAGTTTCTTCTGTCTTCATCTTTACCTCTCTTTCCCATCTCTATGTATTTGTCTTCCTGTCTTTGAACTCCCGTGATTTTTATTTTTTTATCCCATTTGCCAAGAATCCCAAATCCTTGCCACCCCTGCAGTTTGGCTTCATTGATCTTATTAGCAAATCTAATTTGCTAATAAATCCTCTGGCTGCAATCATAGGTGGCGGGAAAATTGTTCAGTCTTCCCCCACGTAGCACTGGCACCAGCAAAAGTTAGGCACTTTCCAATGCATTTAAGAAAGGTGCTGTCTCTTCTGGAATTGTGGTGGTGTGCAGGGAAGTTACAAGGGAGCTATTCTCAAATCTAAAAAACATACCTGGAATCTATACTACTGCCTCTCCTGCGAGAGAGATATGGAGTATATGGCACTACTGGGACGTGCATGGGGATTTTCTTCCCTCTGATGCACAACACCCCGAACAGCGACTTCAGACTGTGGTGTTACATGCACTACAGCTGTAGACAGCTTAATTTATCCTCTTCATCTCTCTTTGGAAATGCATAGACTGGGATGGAGAATGACACATCTTGCTGATCACCTGCATTGTTTCGTTTTTGAAAAAGTAAAGAAATAACACTAAGGAGAAGAAATAACCTGTGAACTCAGCTCATATAGCTGGCCTAAACACATCTAAAAGTCAGTAAATATCATGTTCCACTTGCGTGGGTTTTTGTAATTAGGTGTTCTCTGTTTCAGAATTAAATGTGTGTTTTGTGAAGCCAGGGTTAGTATTTATACTGCTTATATGACAGACTGAAAAGAAGGGTTTGTTGTTCCTTCAGGAGTCCCTGGTTTCTCCCCAGCATTATTTCTTCAGGCCAAAATGCATTATTCCTTGGAAGCTGACAGAGTGAATAGGCATATATTTCTTTTCTTCCCCTACTTATTCACCTTAATTGAAGCAGCTTTTCCCAAAGGAACAATCTGTTTATTCAATGAAAGTATAATGAGATGAAGAGGCCAGGGAAACTGAGGAAATGTGATTAGGAAGGGACAAGGAAAAATTACTCCAAGACTGGCAAGTATTTGTTTTATCTTTCCTCTCCACTTCTCCCTCAACATGAAAGGCTAAAGAATCTAATAATTGTAGGGGGAAAAATTCTGTCTTACAGTGATAGTCACAAGGGAACCTGCCTAAACTCTTAAAGTCATTGGGGTTTAGTCTAGGGCCCGAAATCTTGCTAAAAATTTCTGTCCTAAAAAAAATTGCTCAGCCAAGCACAAAACCAGACTACTCCTGGAAAAGGTTCAGAAATAATTGTAAGGAAGAAAAAGAACAGCTTACTCTACAGAAGGCAGAAATCTTAGATTCTTAGAACTCCCCACCTGGTAAAAAACTTGAGGTGAAAATAGACTCCTTTACGGATGAGACAGATGTGAGACCAAATTCAGCAAGTGGTTGCATCACAAATGCCTCTTGATGCTGGTAACTAATTTGGCACCAGTTTCTCTAATCAGATCTTATTTCAAAATAATTGCACATGATTTGTTGACTATTGTTACTGTTACTGAAAATGGGCAAAGGCAAAAATTGCTTATTCTGACATTAAAGAAGCTTGAAATAGAAGTTGTCTAGGTCAGCTGCTAGAGCTAGCAAGTTTTCTGAAATTGGGTAAAAGCTTCATGTCCCAGAATGTCTTTCCCCTGCCTTATTATTGCAACAGATGACATGATTTGGATGTGTGTGGTTTTTACACTCTGATGCTACTTTGAGCAACAGAGTCTCAATGACATAGAAGTCAATTTATAGACAAAAGATACCTGCACATGCTATTGTGTTGTCTGTGCAGGTGTAATTCTTAGAGGAGTACAGCTATCAGTACATTCTTCAGCCTTATTAAGAAAGGAATTTTTTTTAATCTGGTCAAAGACTGGATTGGTTTGTTTCTTTGTTTAGTTTTCTGGAAAAGAGATATTTGGAAGATCCTTTTTTTCTTGTCAATTACCACTGCTAATTCAAATAAGTATTTATTTTCCAATGAGACATTCAGTTTACTCTATAAGTCCAAAGTCAGTAAACATCTTTCTCAAGCCTTCCTCACCACAAGCTAATGGACGCGGGCTTTGCAAACTATGTTCATGGATATTTAAAACATGCTGCACCCCATAAAAATTTGCCCCAAAAAGTTAGAATGTACCTGTTGCTGTGAATTTCCCTGTGGCTAAAGGTGCACTCTAGGCCACCAATAAGGCTGGAGGTGTATCCATTCAGACCATGGTCATCTGGAGCTGAGTTGAGATACAGGAAAGCTAAAGGCACAGTGAGACCATCATTAAGCTAGAAATTATTAATAATCAATAGTTAGTTATCTGAGTGTTGTTTGACAGATCCATGGACTGACAATGAGGTAAAATTGGCCCAGGCAGGCAGCTTTTCTAAAGGAGGAACACAGCTGTGTGTGGATTTTCCCACAAGAATAGTTTCTACTCTCCTTCAAGTCCAGTGGATATTTAAGAATGCACAGCATATGCTGTGCTCTCTGTCTCTGATACATATACAAGTTTGTGTATATACTCAACTTCCTAGACCATGGGAAAAGGTTCCGTCTGCTGACATGTTAAGGCAAATATAATACCTTAATAAAATGCACTTGCATTTAATAAACCCTTGCACGCAGTGGTTATTTTGTTATGCTGGGACTCTCCTGTGCCAGTAAATGACTGAAGATGGTGTTGCCATCAAAGTGTTGATGTCTTAAGAAGTAATTATGTAACTGTCACCTCTTTTCAGTATGTGAAAATGATACCTTAAAAAAAGCAAGAATATCTGCAATCTAAGAATTAGTGCTTTGCTGTCTTCTGGGTGTGCTAACAGTACAAAACAGTAATTCTAGGAATAAAAAACTAAATCAAAGTGTTGCTGCTAGGGAGTGTGTCCTTCTTAGATGCTGCATTTACCAGCTGCATAAAGAATTGTGCAAATGATCCAAATACTCTAAACTGTTGGCATTTTTAGCTGCCAAAACCATTGATCGTGTAGCGTCTATCAACTAATCTAAAACACTTCCCTTACTATAAGAATGAAACTAGGAATTGAAAAGTGTGAAGGCTGTGATCATTCTGCCTGAGCCCTCATTGCTGGGGAATAAAAGAAATATCACTTAAGCCAGTAATTAGTGTCTTTTCAACTTCCAAGGAATATTTCATTTTATGCTGAAAGAGAGAGGAAGTTACAGTCATGATATTGGAGAGCAATATGGAGCTGAGCATCAGTAGCTGAGGGAAATTTTGTATCCAATATATTTTCTTTCAGTGAAGAAGAGTTTTTCATGTAATGTGAAACCCCTTCCTCACGCCCTTTTTTGGCTTGCCCTGGTTTTGGAAGCAGTACAGAGGAGACAGTGTTTTCTGGCAAAAAAGACCATGGAATTAACTTATTTGCTGCTTCCACTTCCCTCTTCCCTCCTTCTTTAAAGTAAATTCCATGGCAAATTATCAATTATATATGGATTCCAGTATTTTTGAAAGTCTCAGTGAAGCTTGGTGGCATGCAAAACTTCAGAGTAGCTTAAGAGAGACAACAAGATTTGGAAAACACAAGCCAGCACACCTGTGAATTTACTGGAAGACAGCGATCTGTCTGCTCTTGTCCTCTTCTTATCTTGAATTTAGCTTTATAAAACTTCATTTATGTGAACTGCATGGAAGCCAATATATAAAGGGGTTTTTTTGAAGAGTACTAAATAGAAAAAGAAAGTATTCAAGCAATGTTAGAGGAAAAAAATTAAGCATCACAGAGCTTAAAGCTTAGTTTGTCATGGTTTTACAGAAAAGGAGTGCAGGGTTTAGGGCAATACTTTTCATATATGTATTAGTAAGGCCAATGGAAAGAAAACAGACTGAAATACTTTGTTAGCTACATCAAAGTTAACATTATTTCACATTGCTGTGTTTTCTTCCTTTGTATTGATGGTAAGGTAAATAATTTTAATAAGAATTCCATATGCTTATTAACACTGTGCATATGCACTGACACCAGGCTGTAACTGGGCAGATGTTTGTAACTTACAGCATTTACATGATGACTCTCTTCATGTAAAATGTAATGAGAGTGTAATATTTATAAAATAAGAAAAGCTGCATTAGATGAACACAGAGTGCAAATGTTAGCTCTTGGCAAAGAAAAGAGGAACACTTCTGTTTTGAAGAGAGCACTTAGTCCCCTAATCTTTGAAATGCTAATGTTAAGTCAATTAGAATTTTTATTACTGTTGCAACAGGACTTACACTGACATTTTAATAGCTTCAGAATTACAAACCAGTGAATCATTACTGGTGAGAGGAAGGGATACAAAGCTGTCTCAACTTGTGGCATTGCTGTGTAGTTAAACAAAACTGGCATTTTCCATGCATTTTTTTTTCTTTATGATAGTCATAACTTGAAAGTTATATGCAAAATGTTTCCATTGTAATGTGCCAAGCAATAAGCCCAGCAGTCACAAAACTTACCCTGCCAATTTCATTAGATCTATTAGTCTGAAAAATAGAAGTATTTTTAAACAAGAAAATATTTAGAAATAATGAAGTTCAGGTTTTTTCATCACTTGAAAATCCTTCCTCATTTTTTAGTACTTTGCGATATCAGCTCTTTTTAATAACAAAGAAAGCAAATTTAAATAAAAATATTGTTTCAAGAGTTCTCTAACACAATTTCACTGTAAGTTCTTGAGCTACTGGGTGGGATAAGTCTAAACTAAAAAATCCGAAGATCTAACTGAGGATGTTTAGACTGGAATTTACCATTAGAATTAAAGCTTGATTTTATTAAGAATGCTGTGCATGTTGAATGTGATATTCCAACCAGTTATCAGGTTGAGGCAAGCATTGCTAATACTGCTTACAAGTTATGCTATTACAGATGGGCTGTGCTTCCTATTGCATGCATTACACTGACACTATACTTTCTTTCCTTTCCTTTTCTCCTGTGCCATGCTTGCTGTGTAGCAAATGGAATCTCTTGCAGTAAGTTGAAGTTCTTTCATATTTTTTGTCCATCTGTAGATGGGCTAATACACCCCAATTTTACTGTTTTACTTCTAAGCATGTTTTCCTTTTTTGTTATAATTTTCCTATAAAACACGTGGTTCTAAATGCGGTGACTAATTTACTAACGTGTGTTTTGTGAAATCAAAAAATATTGTGCCAAAATGTTGACACTTTCATATGCTGTTTCAAATGGTCATTTACATATATTTTTACAAATCAAACTTTTGAATGGATATAATATGCTGGGGAAGGAAACATTTTGTGTTATTTTAGAAGTACTATAATAATTTTCCAATTGTCCTAGTGAAAAACTACAATTTGTAGTTGGCAGTTATGTTTCAAATGAGTTTTGTGTATAATGTTGATGAACAGTTTCACCACTATTGGTTTCTGATACTTATTCAGGAAGAACAAAATCTGAGTTGCTTGATACAGTAACTAAATACTAAGTGAGTCAAACTAGAACCATCAGTTTGACCTTAGTTTGTTTTCATTCAGGTTAGTAGCCGGAGGGGTGAAACTGAATTATTGTTCTCCAAGGACTAAAAAAAATCCAGTGTTACATGCTAAGCTATCATGAGATTGGTTTTTTAAGTGATGTTATGCTGTGTCCTTGTTTTCAATTAATTATGAACTCCCTGACATCTCCGAGTATATGTGTGTGTAACTGCTATGTAGTGTTGCCAGGTCTCCAAAATTTGAATAGAGGGAATTTGATCCCTGCTGGGGAAGCTCAGGCTGTGTCCCTACTTGTGAGCTGAATGGGACCAGGGAGGAAGCGAGTTTTCCTGGGCTGGCACTCGCTTGGGTGAGCAGTCAGCACCTTCCCTGGCTGGGCCACCAGCCAGCCCCTGACATGCCCAAGCACAGTTTGAGAGGAGACAGAAGCCAGAGCCATTTCCAGGAGGTTGTATCTAAACAGTCAGCCTTTATTTTGGGAGGAGGATGGTTAGACACACAAATGCAAACTTGGCAGTGCTCTGTGCCCTTGGTTACAGAGAACAGCCTCTGGGCAGGTTTATTTCACAGGCAGTGTTCCTCATGCCCCACCTCTTTGTTCTGATAGGCTTTGTCCCTGTCCACAAGTCAGTTCTGTCCTAGCACATCTGTTCTCCACCAGGGATCTGCTGGGCCTTCTTTCAGCTTTTGTGGGTCTTTGCTGTCATATCCAGTCTGGTGGGATCATAGAAAGGTTTGAGTAGGAATGCACCTTAAGGATTATATAGTTCCAATCCCCCTGCCATGGGCAGGGACACCTTCCACTAGCCCAGGTTGCTGAAAACCTCATCCAACCTGGTCTTGAACACTTACAGGGGTGTGGCATACATGACTTCTCTGGGCAACCTGTTCCAGGACCGCACCACCCTCTGAATAAAGAATTTCTTCCTAACATCTACGCTAAATCTCCCCTCTTTGAGTTTAAAGCTACTGCCCCTTATCCTGCCATGATCTGCCTGTGTGTAAAAAGTTGCTCTCCATGTTTTTTGTAAGCCCCTTTAAGTACTGGAAGGTTGTTATAAGGTATTCCTAGAGCCTTCTCTTCTCCAGGCTAAACAACCCTCTCAGCCTGCCTTCATAGGAGAGATGCTCCTGATACAGCCCAGGTAGTGGTTTGCCTTCTGGGCTGTGATCACACACTGCTGGCTCATGTCCAGCTTTTCATCCATGAGAACCCCAAAGTCCTTCTCTGCAGGGCATCTCTCAATGAGTTCTATGCTCATATCTGGGATTGCCCCAGTGCAGGTGCAGGCCCTTGCACTTGGACTTGTAGGACCTCGTGAGGGTTTCATGGGCCCACTTCTCAAGTTTGTCCATGTTCCCCTGGATGGCATCCTGTCCTTCTGTGTCATCTACAAACTTGCTGAAGGACTCCTTCTTGCTGAAATTCCTCCTTTCCATTTGGGGCAGGAGCGCTCCAGTGCTGCCCACGAGTAACAGACACTAAACATACTGACGCAGATACCAGATCTAGAATGGCACAGAGCTCAGGAAATTTACAGCGTTGAGCTCTGCTGCTGTGGCAGTACTGAGGTGTGAGCAGCCCTGTCTGCCTGGCCTTGAGCAGGACAAACCCTACTAGGCTGACACCTGCTGGCTTGGCACTAGCCTCCTGCTCCCACTTTCCTCCGTAAACCTCCTTTAGAAGGAGACTAGCTCTGCCTCTTTTGGCAGTGCCCTGGGCTGTCTGTTCATAGATGGGTAGTTGGTGTCCACCTCACCCTGATGAACAAAGATGAAATTTGCTTTTGACCTTGGCCCTCAGCCTTGTGAGGCTGGTACAGAAATTTGGGGAACTGGAACGCTGAGGCTGTGGTTCTAATTTTGGCTTGTTAATAAAAAACATGGCACTTAATACTAAGCCATATGTAAATAAAACACTTCAGTCAAATTAACATTTCTAATGTGCTTGAAGTACTTTTTATTAGAATTTGTGCTGACATTTGCACAGTCCCAAATTCAAGCAAAGAGCTGCAGTACATACTGGTAACTAAGCATGTATGAAGTGCTTTAAAGAAGCAAAGACATGAGTAGCTTCTTCTTCTCTGCCAATTTTGGCATGAAACTCTTGCTTTAGTTCCTCCAAAAAGATGGACATATAACTGAACCCACCCTTGGTCACGGTGTCTGTCACAGTAGGCAAATCAAATACAGCAGGAAGTCTCTAAGGCTTTCCTGCCAAAGGGTCAGCACAAGGTCAAAACTCATACTCGCAGGATTTTCACTTTTTATATAATTAGCTGAAGATTAAATGTTTCTCCCTTCTTCACCATGGTCCAGTTGTGGAATTACAAGATTCCCCTCCTGTTAGACACAAGAATACCAAGACCACAAGCATATTAACTTGACCTCTCTGGCAGCTGTGCCCATCGCCCATTATTTCAGTGCATCTGACATCTTTTATGTCATGCTGCACTTTTCACTGGAAGAAACAAGTGAATATTCATAGAGTAGTATCTACTCAATCTGGGAGAATACTTCATAGAAGCCAAATACCCTCTTACACTTTAAACTTCATCCATCTGTTGCATAGTTTCTTTAAGATGGTGGAAAATCCATGAGCAGAGTTTTTAAGTTCCAGAGCTAGCACTTCCTCCTCCTTCTTCCTAGACAGATTTATCACCTCTCTTCCTCTGTCCTCAGAGAAGCAGGCAGGAGCTTTGACCATCCTGGACAACTATTTCATGGCTTCTCTCTTAGATTTCCATCTCCTAGAAGAGGTCTTCAACCATGTGTGAAATTTGGGAGTTTCCTGTTAAGTGCAGGAGAGTCACTTCCCCCATATTCTGTCTCTGCTTTTCAGCAGCACACTGGAGACAGTGAAGCTAACCAAAACAGAATGTTTTGAGACTGATGCTGACATGTGCTACGTGAGAGCTAGCCATCATAATTATATTTTCAATGTTGTCTATGTCCTACTTGAAGAAGAAAAATGATTACTTATTTTCTGAAATAGTATATGATCATACTTCAGTAAAATAATGTTTTTGAGAAAGAACAATCTCAATATGTTTTGTTAATTATCAATAATTATCTAAACGTACTAATATTTATTAATTATTTCTTCTCCTACAAATCTTTCCTTAGCAATTGGAACTCTGTCAGAGATTATATAAATTGCACTTCCAGCTGCTGTTGCTTTTTCAGTCCTACTGTAAACTTATTGGACAAGTGCATGAAGTGAGTTCCATGCCAGAGGTATGTAACAAACTACAAAGTCTTATACCGAAAATTCCATTTTATTTTAATGTTCTTATTTTTTCTTTCTATGGACTTAACACCAAAGATTACACTATTTCACCCTGATTATAAGTCTACAGGCATATATAATCAACTAAATACCTTAATGTCATGAATTTTTAATTGTGTAATGTTTACAATGCTTTTTCTTTAAATATTTTTGACATGGCACATTCTCACTTTTGACCCGAATAGCCTTTTTTTTTTTAGATAACTATGTATCTTACTTTAAAAAAATTTCACAAGAACAATACTCAGTCAAGTTTATTTTCAGCAGTTGCATAAAATATGTAATACTTCAAAACATATTTGAGATGATCACTTTCAGCTGAATGATTAGCATTTAAGGAAAGATTTAACTTGCCATTCCATATGTATTTTTCTCCTGGTAAGGTGTATATATTTTAAACTATTGAGGAGAAAAAGTTACTGTACTCTGCTTTGTAAAATAAAATTTGAAGCTATTTACATGTATTTTATGATAGATTCTAGTAGTTTAGAGATGGTCTATAAATGGAAATGGTTTGTTTTATCAGATGTGCTATAGGAGTAAAAAGAGTTTGAATATTTATTGTATCTTAAGGAATTGTTGTGAAGGCTGGCTCAGAATGACTGGGCAGTTTACTTTTAAGAGAAGACAGAACAATAGGCATCTACTACTACTAGAGCAGTCTAAGTTTTAGAAATATTTTGTATTCCTTATAATTGATTTCTGTAAGTGTATTTCACAGTTTCGAATTCGTTAGATTGTTATAAATAATGCAGTCTGTGGAACTGGGGAGCAATTGTACAAAGAATAGCTATTTCACCGTGAAATTTGCATATTTTGCTGGAGCCATAAGCTCTTATTTAATGAAATTCCATTGTTAGTTCATGTGATAAAGTTTTTTTCTTAGCATGTAGAAGCATGAAAAAGTAGATCCTTGGAAATTATTAACTTACTAATTATTTATGAATCTTCTGCTATATTAACTTTTCAGCCTGACAGAGGGTTATACAATTCCTGCATGTATTTTGTAAATAAATATCGACATCTTGCTAGGAGAAGTACATTTTCTTCAGTTATTCCACTATAATGTGAAAAAAGTAGCAAGGGTGAAAAATGAAAGCTTGTTTAGATATGCATCTGCATTTTAGCAAGCCAAAACAACTGCATAAAGTTAAAGGATGCACAAAGGCGAAAAAAAATCTGTAGTTTGCTTTTTCTCTATATTGTAGAGAGATCAAGAAATGTCCTTGTGCTAAATTGGGGTCTTTTCCATAACGTGTACATCCAGTGTAATAGTAGTAACAACAAACGAAGTACCTACTCCTTGTGGGGCTTATGGAGAATGAAAATACCCATCTCTCATCTTTCTCCTTGGAATAGCTGTTAAATATGTCAAGAGAACTGAGTGAGCTGAAGAAAAATCTGAAGGATGCTACTGCTGCAATTGCAGCTGAGCCTCTGACAACAGAATCTGAGCCCACATTCAACTCCACTGAAGCAGCTATTCAGTCGATGCTGGAGTGTTTGAAAAACAATGAACTTGCTAAAGCCGTCAGACAAATAAGAGAATGCAGGCAAGTTTTGCTACATGGTTCATATTAGACTTCCATGTTATTAGAAAAGTATGCATTTATTATCTTCCTAACTAAATGTAATGCACAGGATCAGCATAATTAAGTAATTGTTTCAACAAGGTACATGGGGGCATTGATACTGACTTTTGGAGGGGTGTGCCACAAGTAATTATCAAACATATGCTTGCAAGAATTAAGATGTTTAATTACCTTCTGTAGATCAAAGTCCTGTGAGGCTCTTAAGAACCTTTCTATTGAGTTAATTCCTTATAGGTGCATGTCATTGGCATGAGCTAACTTTCAACCCAGTTTCACTTACACCTATTTGAATGAGTTTTCTTAAGCGTTTTTTTAGATAATGGAAATTGCACTTTTATGTGATTTCAGTGCCTGATACCAAAGTATGACTAACAAATGAGTAGTGTAAAACTGAATTGCTTTACGTTTATAAGCATGTGTGAGTCTGTTCTCCTTTTAGCGGTCTCTGTCACATAGCTTCCATCTCTGCTAATAAACCCACAATGATATGCCTGTTCTTTTCCTCTCTGATTGCAGGATTCTGTGGCCCAATGATATCTTTGGAAGTAGCTCTGATGATGAAGTCCAGACACTGCTGAACATTTACTTCCGCCACCAAACCCTGGGTCAGACGGGCACCTATGCACTGGTGGGCTCCAACCAGAGCCTGACTGAAATCTGCACCAAATTAATGGAACTAAACATAGAGATCCGTGACATGATTCGCAGGGCTCAGAGCTACCGGGTCATCAATACTTTTCTTCCAGACTCCAGTGTTTCTGGCACAAGTCTCTGACAGGACCCTTGGGCCCTCTTTCAAGCTGGGAGTGCTGCCCTGTGGGAGTGAGGTGGCTCGATGTCTTCTCAGCCTTACAAAGGTTTGGTCAAACTGTACTCACTCTTGTTACATTTAGGATTTCCTCTAAAAAGCGATGGGCTGAACTTCAAATGTGTAACAATACTGTAAGGACAGAGGTAGCATAGAGCACCTGGGACAGCATCCTTTATTCTCTGTTGCACAAAAACCAGTCGGCATTTCACTGAGCAACTGCAACTCACTACTGAAAAAGTGACTTCCATTGCATACCAAAGCCTACTACACTGAACAATACTTCCTTTATAGCAAATTAATTTTAGGTTGTTAGGTTGGCAAAAGTGCAATGTTTCCTTCACAAAATAGTATTTTTTGTTAAAAAAAAACCTTGTACATTTTTTCCTTTTTTTTTTCTTATTTAGTTGAGTGAAAGATGGGCAGAATGAAGCTGGCCATGGAATCTCACAAACTTGTTGGTCAAAAGCTGAGAGCCTGTGTATATGAAACAAACTGTAAACAGACTATAATTTAATGTACACTGTAATTTGAATATGATTACTGTATCTTAAAACAACAAGCTGCTATGAAGTACATTTCCTAATGTTACTAGGCTACTGTCTCTGAAGGTACTGGATCATATTGCAGAGGTCTGTTCTTAGGCCCCCCTCAAGGATCATGAATGGTCTTGGTAGATTTTCTTTTTATTATTATTAAGGACCTTGGCTGCTTTTTACTAGAGGTTTGCTTTTATGAATATATTTATACTATTAAAGGATGGTTGATCTAATTTAACTTGCCATTTTATAGGAGAAAGTCCCATCACAGAGTCAAATCTTTTGAACTGTTAAGCATGCATATTTTTATTTAAATTTTGAGTAAAAAAAGTAAAAATATTAACGTGAAATGCAAGTTCTCATGTTAAGTTTCTTTAAAGAGATGTCTTTTATTTGTAATGTATATATAAAAGTCATAACTATGTTTTTTCTTACATTTAACTGCTGTCCAGTGTTAAATGTATGCATGTAAAGCTGTTGCACATCTGAGACACTTTTATTCTGACAATTATGTAACTTATTCACGCTGTAAATACACTTAACCATTTTTGTGAAGTAACTTTGAAATTTGGATTAGTATATCCATTTAACTAAAGTATAAAAGTCTATATAGTCACAACACAGTACGTGCTTGTTGTGAAAACTGTGCTCTCGTCTGAATCAATACTCTTGCACATGCTATCCATGATGAGCAGCCCCCAAAAAGACACTTTTCTCCTGGTTAATGCTGAAACTATTAATAGAAAATAGTAAGAAATGTAACTACAGTCTGACAAAAAAATCCTTACAACTCAGCTTGGAAGAGTACAACAGGAAAAGTAGTGTCATTGGTCTTCCACTGACTGAAAACCTCCCAAGTTCCTTCTACCCTTAAGAGTACTTTTTACACTATCACAGCTACTCCCATTCAAAAGGTTCCCCCCCCAAACACGAGCAGCTCACCCTTTTCTCCCCTATTTTACAGCCATAGTCTTCTGGCAGATCATCTGATTGCCAAGCAGCTGTGATTTTTTTTATATATGCATTTGACAGAGGCAGGGGGAAGCCACATTTGCATTTACACCAGACTTTATGCTCCAGAATATTTGCATCTTACACCCTAGTTCAGTTTGAGTGACTGAAGGAAAAACTTGCTCTGGTAGCTTGAATCTTAGCATTCCCTAAAGACTTCAAAACAAAGCCTATCATCTTTAGGAAAGCTAATAGGTTGTTTCTTTGCAGATAGACTTTGCTCTTTCATCCAAGGAAGATCAAACTAAGGAGTATCAAACTAGTGCAAACCTTTATTGAACTTTATTTATAGCTTATATAGAGTGAAGTTATATACTTTACAATAATACCAAAGTCTTCATCCAGTATCCAATGCCAAGTCAAAAGCCTTAAGTCAAAACATTGCAATAGACAGACAAAGTGCAAAGCACAAAACAGAAGATGGCACATGGATCAGACAACATATTTGAAGCTGTAAGTGCTATCACAGGACAGCCTTTTCCCTCTGCAGCGGCCACAGAGTTCTTGGCGATGAGGTCTCTTGAGATCAATATGTCTCTTCTTCTGAGGGCAAGAACAACGAGTCTTGGAACAGATCTTAAGAAACAACACATGTTATTAGTAGTAGATCAAACAGAATTCACTCTGTGTTAGACTGACCTTTGGTTTTCCTTAATCACAGCAACACATTGGGGCTGATACACTTAAAGAGCTCGTGGTAAAAACCCTGTGGATTTAAGCTGTAAGAGCCTTCTAACTTAGAAGCACAAAACCCTACCTTACATGGAGTAAGCCATAATGATGTATGAAAACTGTTTATGTAAGCCATCCACAGGAGGAGGGAAGCCTACCCTATGACATATTTCCCAAATAACATTTCCTAGTATCTTGATGAAATCAAGTTTTCTTCCAGATAAAGTCAATATTAAATTCAACTACTATATTAGTGTATATGATAACCTCTGACAGTCTTAACAGACTACAGTTAACTTACCTGGCACTGGATTGCTTCCACACGATAGGGATTGAAGCCCTTTTGGCATTTGCGACAGAGCTGCTTGAAGTACACCTGGAAAAAAGGCAAGTTCTATTACTATAGAGACTTACTTGAGGTGTTCTGTACAGGTACCTAAACTTGTGCCAAAACACCCGATGTGTCACAGACTAGGTGCCATTCTTACAAGTCTCAGGAGAAAAGAAGTGACTTGTTAACTACCTTGTTGCTTCCAGAAATGCACCACACATATGCACTCTCCCATCTGGTCTTGCAGTCTTTGCAGTGGAAATAGCCATACTTCTGCTCCAAGAACTGGAAAGACAGTTCACTAAGCATCCTCTAGCACCCCAAGAACACCCAGCCCAGTTTCCTTACGACTACTGCCCGAGGATGGTGAGACATTGAAAAAGGTTGCCCTTGTCACAGACTTTCATTCATGGAAATGTTTGAATTGAATGGGGCTCTGAGCAACACGATCTAGTGGGTGGCATCCCTGCCCATGCAACGGGGGTTGCAACTGGATAATCTTTAAGATCCTTTCCAACTCAAACCGTTCTGCGATGCTTTGATCAATTCGTGTGGGTTTTCACAAGTTGAAGGCTCTTCTGCTCTAGGTGAGACAAAGCCAGCTCCAGGCAGGACGGGGACTACCGTGCTACTCATGAGGTGATTTCTGGCCGCTTTACTTGAAGGTTCAC
>VZRN01002384.1:421586-461735 GCA_013397935.1 Dasyornis broadbenti
AGGTTCACCCCCCGCCACATCCCAGCGCACCTGGAAGGCAGGTCCCTGCCGGGGAGCCGCGGTTTCCTCCCGCGGCGGCGGCAGCGCGGCCCCCGCCGGGCCCTCCTGCGGCTCCTCGCCGCCGTCCGCTGGCGGGGTCTCCTCAGCCGGCGCTTCCGACGGCGCTGCCTTCTCCAGGGGCGGCGCGAAGAGGCGGCGGTCGGGCACGGGTGAGTAGAGAGCAAGGCGTCCCGGGGTGTGCAGGGCGGCGGGGCTGGAGGGGTGGGCGGGTGACAGAGTGCGCGGCCCCAGCGAGCATTGCACAGCCACGTCGGCCCGCAGGCTCACCTGCACCGCCGCTTCCTTCGTGCTGGCCCGGCGCGGCCGCGGCGTCAGCGTGGGGCCCACCTGCGACAGCAGCATCTGCAGCTGCGCCCGCCGGTAGCTGTCCAGGTAGTCGGAAGACAGCGGCGTGAAGGGCCCCCCGAGAAAAGGGCTGATGCCGCCGCTCTTGCTCTGCTTCCAGCTGGGCTGCTTGGCTGCAGGGTCCCAGCCGCGGCCGAGCGTGGGGCTGGCCCTGAAGCTCTGGAAGGGGGAGCAGACGAAACTATCCATGATCACCACCGCTGAAGGGTCAGCCCTTCTTGTGCCCCTGCCCTGCTTTTATCTCGGGAGCTAATGGTTGCTAATTGATTGGGAAAGCAGGCCCAGTTGGGTGAGGGAGGGCTAATGGCAAGGGCCTGCCGTCCTTCTCCAGAAGACACTCTAATGATGAAGAGATGTCATTCAGCCACAGGTGGGACAACCATGGCATGAGTAGCGAAGAGAAGCCTGCTTGCCCACAGCTCTTTCTGCTTATGGTCTTAAACGAAGGAATAGGGCATTTGGGAAACCAACGAAGTCCGGATAAACTGGGTGTTCCCTGGACAGCTGAGCAAAGAAATCAGGCAATTATATCTCTGAAAAAAAGGTGTTTACTGGTATTAAAAAGTCTGAGCAACCCCATCATTCCATTACTTGGGGATTATCTACCTTGAGCTTTTCTGTCAACTGAACTGCTTTAGGAAAAGAAGGAATATACTTGTGTATACAAACTGAAGTAGGGGAAAGCAGTGGCTTAATGCCTGTATAATGGAATAAGTGTTAGTAATGCAGGCACATGCATATTAGACTAATAGTCCTTCTTTCATAATTACATCACTTTAGTTTGATTTTAAGGTAATATAGTTAAAATAATGTAATTAAATCATCCAAACTGTGTATGTAAGCCTTTAGAGACTGGAGAATCCTTAAATCCCTGGAACTGCTGTGATGTGAAATACTTTCTTTGTATGACTCCTCACCATCTTTATAAATGCGTTGCTTTATAATATTCAATGGACCAGCAAGAGAGAGGCTAGAGAAGACCTGATAGGGATGATGTCTTTAAACGTTCACAGTGTATTTGACGCTTTAAAGTGTCTGAGATAAATCAGTAAGAAACAGCATTTTTACAGGGCAGAAAGAGGTTAAGATTCGGGAAACACATTCATCGTAATTAAACATGTCTCAAGGCTCCACGTTGTGCTTGGGTTTTCAAAGCACTGTCGGTCTCAACTCAAAGCAAAAATAGGGTCTCAGGATGGCCAAGTTAAAACTTAATGACTGCAGTGTGGCTACAAAGAGAGTAAGTTGTTAGGATGCATTGGGAATGGGTATGGAAATTAAATTGGAATCATTTAAAACAACGTTTGATTTCCTCTCAAATGCTTTGGGAAGAAACAGTTACTGCAACTCCCCAGAACACCATAAGGTTAGAAGTTTAAGTTTCTTGGAAGGACGAGGGAGATTGAAAATTATTGTATGACAAGAAATTGAAGAAACTGACAGATGACTAAGTAGGTGATAATGAAACTGTGCAAAATAAGGACTGGTATGGAGGGGTAGGAAAAACCCTTTTATGGCATAAGAATAGATTAATATCCCACTAAAATTAAGATGGTAAACTCAAAGTTGGTGGTGGGAAGAGTGTTCCACCCATCTTGAAGTTTTTCCATCGCCAAAGTCAAGAATTTAATCAAGAGACAAAACGGGAATGGACATGTATTTGGATGATAGTAACATTCTCTTTATTGGAACATCAACAACCATGTCTTGTGTCAAGGCCTACACAACCACTCGAGAAACAGAGGCTGAGCCTTGTGAGCTGAGCCTTCAGAGCCTTTCCCTGGGAGGTCGGTGTTAGCTGCTGTTGCCCAGCAACGTGGGTCATGTCAACCTTGGATGTGGTACTTCCTTCCTTCGTCTCTAGAACGCGTGAGTGAAGCTGCTGGCTGCCATCCTGGCTCAGGACACGCTCCTTTCTGTGCTGTGCGGAGTTAGGCGGGGGTACAGCCCTTACGGCGGGCAGCAAGCGTGCCCCGACCCTAATTCCTGGGCGCAGTGCTTAGCCCTGTGCCCGGCAGGCCGGCACGGCTGAGGCGGGGCCGCTGCGCCGCCTCCTTACCGGGAGTAGCTGCTGTGGAGGGCGGGATCGGCGGATGCTCCCGCTGCGCAGGCGCGGGGGTGTGTTGGCGCCAAGCTTCGAACGAGGTAGCGGGCCTGGGGGGCTGTGCCGCCCCCTCCTTCTCCGCCGCTTTCCCTGCCCGCCCCGCCCGGCCCCATTCGCTGCGTGAGGCGATGCTGCGGCCGCCGCCTCGCCCGAGGCGCCGCCGGCAGGTAACGGCCCCGCGTGTGGCTCGGCCCTGCCCCGGGGCTGCCCTGTGTCCTGGGGATGTCATTGCCGCCCCTCCGGGGTCCCTTCCTCTCCCCACGGCCCGCTGGGGGTCTGCAGTCACCGGGTGTGGGGAAGCGGGGCTTTGGGTCCGTCCCCGGAGGCCCCGCGGTGACCCGAGGGGGCTGCACAGGCCGCGCTCCGTGCGAGGTCATTGACCGGGAAGAGCTTTCTCTCACGGAAAGCGAACGGGTCAAGTCGCCGTTTTAAAAATATACTTCTGAGGCAAAGTTAACTTCCTCGGTGTTCTGTCTTAATGCAGCCCTTTCCCTATTTTAAAGTGCCTGTTTTGGTAAGGCAACACGTGTAACATGGCCATCGTGTGGGAAACGGCTTTCACTGGGGAAGCCATAAATGTATCAAACGGTGAAGTCTCACTATGGGCTTATTTATACGTATTTTTTTAATAGAACTGTGACACTGGCAGTGTCTGCTCCACTTGCAAGCAACTTTGAATCAAATTCTTGACATGTAAATTGTAATGGTTGTATATATGTAATGGTACATATGCCATGCTAACATATTTGAGTGAGTGTGGGGTTTTGATTTGTGCTTAAAATACCTCAAAAGTGTTCTGCTCATTCCATCTTGGTTTTCTTCTGTGTTTGCTGAGTATTTTCATTATCTTTGGTATAATTCCCTTTGCTCTTGTCTGTTGTTTTCCCACCATGTTCATCATTATGGTGTTTGAATGCTCACATCACAGTCAAAGCTAAACAAGTTGGGCTATGGCACACCAAGAAATGCAGGAAAGCAGGCGTTAGACATTCGAACAGCAGTATGTTAAAGTGTTTTCTTATTTTGTCTTAGGCTTTTCAACTGTTCCAGTAATGTTATGGATAAGAAAATGGCTTGCAAACCTGAGGAAAGACCAACATTTTTTGAAATATTTAAGGCACACTGCAATGAATCAGGTAGAGCTTATCTAAAGTAAATAATGTTTATTAGGATTGCTTTCTGGGCATCCATATTTTATACACGCTTCCTGTGTGTTCCACAGGAAAGCATTGTGCAACTTGTTAGCTTCAGTTCTTGCCCTGAGTTTATATTCGCTAATACCTACTTTTTGTAGATTTCTTAAAATTTTTATTTGCTTTCTTCATGATTTATGCTTTTTCTGTACTTGCTTGTGTAGCTGTTGTCTCCATCCATACGCATATGCAGACCAAGTTTAGTTGTTTGCTAAATGCACCTGTGGTAGTTACTAATTTCAAAAGGAAGCTGTTTAACTTGCCAGTCTGAGCAAAACAAGAGAGACTCTGAAAGCCAGAGCATATTTGTGTCTTTAAACAAACTGGGTATTTTTCTGGTGTTTTGGTTAGTTTTGTTAATGGTCTGAGAATTTGGGCAGACATTCCTTTAATGTCTTGTGATTATCAGAGTTTAAAGCCAGCTAGAAACAAAGGGACCAGAAGTATGGCAGTGGGAGGAGCAATGTGTTTTACTGTTGACATTTAAATGCCTTGTGCTTTTTCGCATCCTCCATGGAGGAACCTTTTTCCTTTTCGTGTGGTTTTCTGTATGTTTCTCTTCATAGATTTAGGACCTATTAGTCTCAATTGGTTTGAGGAACTCAGCGCAGAAGCACCCCTGTATGAGCCCAAATTATTTGGAGAAGTTGATGGTCGCTCTGGCTGGCTTGATCAAACAGCTTTTAAAACTCCAAGGACAAAACCCTCTACATACAGTCAGCTGGCATCGACCCCACTGCTCTTTAAAGAACAAAATTCAATATTGCTACCTTGTTCTCCTGAAAAAGAGCCGGATCGGAAAAAAATAGGAGCAAGTGAGTAACTTTTTTTTAGGTTTTACTTAAAGGCTGCTTGTGCCCTTCAGAAGCAAGATACTGATTTTTTTAACCTTTTGTTGCAGCTAATCATTATTAATGTAATAGATAACGCTACTGCAGGAATTGTGTGACTAAAAACCTTATTTTAGTAGTCTTCTGAAGACCATGTATAAAAAAGCAGAATTAATCTTAATAATGAATTCAGCCTTGTAATTAACTGGTAATATATGTGCAAAATTCCCTGTATAAAATATATTGTTGTGGTCTAAATACTCTAAATACTGTTAATATAATGACATATGAACTTATTAGTATAATCTGTTGACTGCAAATCAGAGTGATTTTTAGCAGTCTCATTTTTGTTTTATGAAAACTTTTGAAGCTTTTCAAGGAAGAGAATCATCCTTATCATGACAAAGTATGAGGCTCTCTGTAGGGCACTCCTTAACCTTTCTTGGAAAGATTTAGAAGCACTAAGCTCTTAACTAAAATTGTAAGTTATGGAAAAAAATTATGTTTTTCCATTTGGAAAAGAAAGGGAATTTTATGAGGTATTTCTCATACATTATTTCCAAATCCTGAGTATGTCATGGAATTACATGTCATTCTGCTCCTTTCCTTTGATGTACCCGTCCTGCTTGGACAGAGAGAAGAATCTTTTCTATGGAGAATGCATGCAAGATTGTATATGAATCTTTCCTATGGGAGATTATTTAACCCATTCTGAAGTATCTGATTTGTACATCTGCTGTGTCTGTGTCCTCCTGATAAGCTTTTCTAACCAGGTTACAGACAAACACAAGACTCCCTTTATTACCAGAATTGTTCTTAGATCCTGAAGCAAATTCTGTAAAGGGGTAGAGCTGTGCTGCAGTTCAAGTATACTTTATATCATTGCTTCCATGGAATATTGTTACTCTCTTTGTTTTTCTGAAGTTTGCTGCTGAACTGCTGAGAACATGTTTCTTCTAAATGTAGCTATTTGTATTTTACAGTGCTAAGTCCCTAGGGAATTCTTGGTTTCAGGAATTTCATTTGGCAATTTCAGAAATGGCAAAGAAAGGAACTTTATGATTGTTTCAAAATGGTCAATTTTGCTCTGCAAATGTGCAGCGTTCACCTCTGACTGGCCTGAGATATTTCATTTTCTTGGCTAAAGCAAATGGCTATTGTGAAAACAAGAGTATGGATGGAAGCTGATGGATTTCATACCTTGGTTTGCTACTGAGATGCAGCTGTGCTGTGCATATGAACTCAGGAACTCAGAAGCACAGAGAAATACACAAACCAAAGTGTAATTTATAAAGGTGTGTTTGGAAACTTCAGAGTAGGAATTCCTTTGAACAGATGCTTGTCCATATAAAGGACTCACTCTTCAGAGGATTTTGCTGCTTTGGTGGACACACTCTTTCACTTTTGCCTGGAGATGCTTTGCAAATAAATAGATGCTGCTGCCAGTGACAGAGACTCCAACAACAATTCTGGAAATGATTTTTGCTTTTTGGTACTTACTGAAATCAAGAAGCGTATGGCTTATAAATTTGAGGGAAGGCTGTACAAGCCTATGTTTGCATGTATTGTACTTCTAAGAATAACTTCTGCAATGACAAGAAAGGCACAATGCAGTACATTAAAACTGAAATGGAATATTTGACTTGGATAATGTCAAGTGAATAAAGTGACAGTGGAGGGGGTTTTTGGCTGTGCATGTGAAACATATTTAGCATTTTTTGGATATAAAATTTGAACATTTAAAGTACTAGAAGATAAATTAGCTTTGAGGTTTTGTCTCTTTTTTTTTTTTAAAGCTTGTCTTTAAACTTCAAAATTGAAACTGTTACCTGTAGTTCTGCAAAATTGTGTTGATTATTATATTCCGTGTTGTAGATAGAGAGAATTTGATAAGTCCAAATAACACAAGAAGTAAAACAGACCAAGAAAATGAAACACTTGCTTCTCCTCCTGGTACCTGCCACAACTGCCTCACTGCTAGGTATGCTAAATATGTCAACACAAATAGAAAATAAGCTGGGCCTGAAGCAAAAAGCAATATTTAACCCACCACATTTGACTGTTAAACTTTTTCAGAGCAGTGAATAATCTTGTATGTCTGATATGTTTATGATACTTGTAGGTTGCTAAGTGAGTTGAAAACAAAACACTAGCTAATTTTGAAAATGTCCTTGCTTTCAGGTGATCTTTCTTCCTATTTTTTTACTCTTTCACAGCTGGAACATGTGATTTTTTTTAATATTGTTTCAGCTTTCCAAATTGTCAATATTCAAAGAAAGAGTAGTGGTAATGTATCATATGCTTCTCAACTAGTAAAGCTATTTATAATATTTACTGAGTGTTTTTTTTTAATAATAGCCTTGATTTTGACACTTAAATGTCTGTATTTCAGATAAATTTTATCAAACTACTCATGTTGATTATAAGAAGAGTTAAATTAGTTATTTAATTAAAATCAGTTAAGCCAATTTCCCTAGTTTCATGTAGGATGTTATAAAATGCGTGGTTACATTGAAATGTATTACTTATCAGACAAAGCATCACTGAAAATTAAAATATTTCTCGAAAGAACCATTTTACAGTTTATAGTAGACTTATGGTAATGTTTAAAATATTGACTGGTTAGGAGAAATCTGCATTTTATCTAGTATGGTAATTATGTAATTTTTTAAATATTATTTTAAGAAATTGAGAAGCAAAATTAATATTTTTGTTTTAATTTTGTTTCGCAGTCCAACTATTTTACGGAATGCTTACAGAACACCTCAGAGAAATAATATCCCTGGTTTGTATTTTTGCTTTTTGGTTCTACAAAATGTTTTATATCTCTAGATAAAAATCCTCATTTCTAAGTTGCTATTCAATGTCTTTTTTCCATAATGTTTTTTAGGACCATATGGAAGCTTGTTTTACACTCCAAAACTTTTGGAGGTACAGATTTTATTCATACATTTTGTTTCCTTTTCCTGAGTTGTACATTTAGAATTTGGCATAGCAATTATATATATAATTGTTAAATGTATTTCTAGGTCAGAACTCCAAAATGTATTTCTGAAAGTCTGGGAGCAGAAGTGGATCCAGATATGTCCTGGTCAAGTTCTTTAGCCACACCTCCTACACTTGGTGAAACAGTGATAATAGGTATTTCTGAAAATGAGCAATTGCTAAGGGTTAAAAACTTCTGCTTTTGACACTGGAAGTTCACTGAGTGTGAACTGTTTGGTTTTTTAACTAAAAAAAGACAAAATTCTTGAAGTGATGCTTAGTGGGTGAGTTTAGATAATGCAGCCCCAAATAGGAAACTTTTCACAAGTTTTCATCCGTTGTCTGAGGGGTTAGGGAATATAAATTTAGAAATAGCATAGCAAAGCATAGAAATGATTAGATAATATTTGCTTTGCCCTATCACAAAACTAGAAACTATTGGGCTAAGTTACATGGATTTGTTTATGAAGTGTAAGGAGGTGGCCTGCTGAGTAAACCTCCAAGCAGCAGTGTTGTCTTCAGCATTTTTAACCACTCACTGTGCCTGCCATCATATCAATCCAGTGAGACAGACTGGGATACTCATCCAATATAAGAGCCAAGCTCCTGGGTTCAGATTTCTTGGGTTGTTTGGACAGGGCAATTCCTGGAGCTCATTTACTGCACAGCTGCACAAACAGCTGTGTCAGCATAGCTGTGAATGAGAATGAGTGGGTGATAATTGCTTCAGTGGTAACCAACAGTGATGATAAACATCAAGCCTTAACCTAAGGTGTTGGTGAAAAAGAGATTTCATAGCATATGATAAGCAAAATGAAATTTGATGGTATGATTTGTTGATGAAAATTCTTGAGAAAATGGGAAGATCTGGATGTGTCTCTTTAGCTTCTGACATTGCTCTTTTTCATGTTGTTAAACTAGCACTGTATAGAGCATATAAAAATATTAAGAAGGAATACTAGAGTTGAGAATCTCTTGGGGGGTAGGGAGTGGTACTATTCACAAAGCTACTGAGTTGTGCTGTTTTGGGTGTTCTTTGGTCCAGAAAGGTGTGAGCTGAAAAGAAAGGCTGGGGGAAGTATCCATACCTGAATGGTGATATTCTGGGAGTTGAGCTGTGGTTTGAGCTCTTTTTCTCCCGCATCCTGGATAAGCATAGTATTTTATAATAGTGATATACTCTCTACCTTCTGACACCTATGAAAGGAAAGAGCTGCTACACAGAATCTAGATGCCATCTCTGTGAAACATTTTAATATACTGCTCTTCAGGCATTTTGAAAATAGAGTTCACATTCTCATTTTGTAATGTGGGTGAAGATAGTACTGCTATTTTGGGAGGAAATGGGGAAAAGAAAAAAACAAATTCCTGACAGGCTTGAAGATCTCATCCCGATCTTTGGACAGAAGAAAATAGGGAGTAGTGCCATGAATAACTACTTGAAAGGGGAATGGCAGTGGTGTTTCAAGGTGGTAACTGGTGGTAACTGGAAACACAGCAGAAACCATAACCTGTGTTTTGTGCTGCTATGAAACGGCTTTTGTACACCATCCCTCAGCCTCATCTATACAACCTTTTAGTTAGAACTTTTTGTTCTTAGTAGGTTTTTTTTTTATTTACAAATTTGAGTGGCATTTAAAATAATCCAATGAAAATCCTCCAAAAACACAGCTGTATTGGAACACACTCAGCAGATCACTGGGGAGAAAATAAATTGACTTGTCTGTCTTTTTTCTAAAGCTAGAGAGAATGATTCTATTTCTGAAGCAAAGCAACGGGACGGAAGGGCTGATACAGTAAGTAGTTTTAAGAACTTACGTTGTTCTTTAATTTCAGTTAAGCTATTTAGTTACATGTTTACATTCCATGAGCCAAGAATAAAAAATTCTGTCATTTTCATTTTAAGCGCTCCAATCTGGCCATTTTTCAGAAAGTTACTGCTTACAAAACTAAATTTGCAATATATGGTTGTAGAATGTGTTCTCACAAATAACCCTCTCTGAGGAATACTTTCTGCTGTGTTTATTTAAAAAAAACAAACCAAGCCCTACCCCCCCCCACCAGCAGTGCGTATTATTCAGAGAGAAGTCAAACGTAGGAATTGAATTATGCTACTTATCTGAGGATTGGTTTGTCTGTTTTTTTTCTCATTTCTGTCAAACTTTTGGAAGTTACTCTTTGGGAATAATTTCTTGCTCTCAATGACTACAATCAAGAGTTGAAATTCAATTTTAATTTCAGTCCAATTCCAGTCCTTTGATAGTGGTAGGGAGAGTTCTTGCATAATTGTAATTTCACTCTGTGTGTATGAAAGCTGAATGATTATTCAGCCTGAAAACCAAGGATGGCACTAAAGGATTCAATTACAAATTTAAATTTGATCCTTAACGACCTGAAACTTCACAGTTAACAAACCGTTACAAGTGAAAATAAGCAAAACATCTTTGTCCTTCCTCGTGTCTCCTTTGTTCCCTTTTTGAGAGGCTTACAGTAAACTGCTGAACCCATTCACTGCCCTTAAGTTGACTGCAGAATGGAACCTGATTTGCACTGAAAATGGGGATTATCTGCTTATTTTTTTTTCACTTGTACCTGTGAAAATGTTATCTTTCATTTTAAGAGATGGAGCATTAGTCAGGTACTGCAGTAAATGTTTAGAGTTGTGTGTTTGACTTTTAAAGTGATATTTACTGGTACATAATATAACAGCTTTTGTCTTTGGTTTACAGATTTTGCACAATTATTTTTCCAAACATGAGAAATGTCCTGGGATAAGTGATGCAAGTATGCTGTCTGTACCAGAGACAGTAAAGCTAAATACTGAAGATGACATCAAAGATTTGGGTATGCATTGATGCTTTACCTAATGAGTATTTTGTGAAGCAAGATTGATGATGAAACTACATTCTATGTTTTGGGCTGTTGCTGTAGCTTCTTTTTTCTGCCAGCTGTGTATTCCCAATCACTGAAGTGATTCAATTCAGTAAAATTAATCTAGCCTTTAAAAAGGGAGTGTCTGTTGAGTCAGTGAATTAAATCAGTGTCCTGGTTAAACTGTGAAGTCAGGTTATGGTGCCACTGGACAACAACCAGATTAGTACTGTGAAGTGAGTTCACTGCAGCCGGAGAGTTGAGGCTGTGGGAGAGCTGAGAGAGAAACATGGTACAGGCTCAAGGGGGAGCAAGACTACTGCTTCTAGCTATTGAATAGGATTAATCTTACCATGAAGTTGCATCCCAGCACTCACTATTCTGTGGTAAGCTTGTTTTTTGATCTGGCTGTATCCTTTCTTTATTTACTTCACGTATTCAAAATAGGTGGTTCAAAATGTGACAAATCCTTTAGCAAAAAGAATGTTTTGGGTTTTTTTAAATGAACGTAGAAAATACACAAGACAAGGGAAAATATGTTTTCCTTCTGTGTTTTTAGATCATGTTGGTGAACAAGTGAAAATGTAAATTCCAGTGGGAGATCTTTTGATTTTAGTTGAGATATGGTGGCAAAAGGGAAGATTATTACCAGAAAGTTGTTCAGCGTGCATGGGTTTAAAAGGGTGCTGTAGGGATTCACATGGGGTAGACAGGACACTATATACTTAGGATTGTATTTCTCCTTGTCTGAATTGAATGGACTGCCCTAAAAGTAACATATGGTGGTATATGTAAGAATTGTGAAAGAATCAGATTAGAATTTGATAAAGAGGGATGAGAATGCTGGGATCAGGAAGCATTGTTGCTTGCAGAGCAATATATGCCTGCCATTTTTATGTCGTAGGTTCAGATGTGCTGAGAAGAGTGTATTTGGTAGTAAATGTATCCAAGTAATCTGTAATCAGTAAAATACTTTTAGACATTAAGGACAAATTAATGTCTTGATCTGTGTTCCAATAGATCATATTACATTGCATTCTACAGTAGAGAAGACCAGTTAAAACAATGTCTGAGAAAAGTAAGAGGGAGAAGAAAACCATTTGTCTTAGAGTGCAATATAAATTGCACGTTTCTTTTTTTCTATGTCTTCCCTTTTTGGTAATAGTTAATTTGGCATTTGAAGATGCTGTGTAAAAAGAAGGGCAGCTCAAATCTACACATTTGTAGCTTTCAGATGTTGGTTTTCTCTGGAATAGCACTGTATGATCATAAAGTACTGTAAGATTTTTTTTTAGGTATACATTTTTTTTCTGTTAAAGAAAATAAGAGAGATCATGATATATCAAGTCATCGAATAATATCTTCCTCTAGTGAGTTTAGAAGTTGAAATGAACTTCCCTGGTTTTTGTTTTTCCCTGGCATGAGATTATTCAGTGTACAGACAGTATCTGTACAGTCTTTCAGGTAATCCTGGTTTTCTTTAATCTGAAAAGGTAATGTCTCTTATTTAAATAAAAAGAAGTAAGCTGTGTCTTTTTATAAAGCTCTACTGACAGGTTATCACAGGATGAAAAGATATGGACACGGAAATTGCTTCAGAGGAACACACTTTAGTAAAGGAAAAGGACCTACCTGTACCCCCAATCCTGTAGTTTTACTGTTCCTTGTTTTTGAGATCTCATTTAGTGATACCTTCTGCCACTCAGGCAAAAAATAGAAAGTAAAGAGAATGAGTAACTTTCTATGCCTACAGCGTCAGCATGAACCCATAATGGATGTACTACAAATAACTGGATGTGTATGACCAAGTACTGGGAAATCTTCTATGGACTTCCAAATGGAAAATCTTTTCGATATTATGCTATTTAAAAGTTCTAGTAGGGAAAGTTATAGAGTTATAAACTAAAGAAATGGTACCTAAAAAAGCTTGTGGAAAAAGTTAAGATATTGGTTATGGGCCTAAAGAAAACAGAGGACCATGATGTTTTCTGTGAACTTCATTATGATTTTTTTTATATGAAAAAGCCTTTAAAAGTACTCTGCAAATGAAGCCTAGCTGTCTTTTTGAATGTGGACTCTTCTGATAAGTGGGTCTTATTTCATACATTTGAGAAGGTAATATTTTTATTTGGCGTGTATAAGCTCTACAAAGTACAGTTTGGGTTATTTTTTCCCCACTGCATTACAAACAAAAAGTTCTCATTATTTTTCTAGTATTTGTGCCAATCATGGAACTGCTTAAAAGCTCCCTAATCAATTAAAAGATTGAGAATATTTCTAAAACTTTCTAGATTCTATGCTATTTTATATCATAGTAGAAGACAATTTAATATATGAATCTTTATATAAGAGTTTCTTTAGCTACCAGTTATAGATAAAAACAGGCAGCTTCTTAATATGTTTGGTACCTACCATCAGGTGTAAATTTTGGAAGAAAAAAACTATACTTTTATCTTGTCAAATTTACTAATAATTCTGTCTGTAGAGGAAAAAAAATACTCTTTTGAGACAGTTAAGTTTTATCTTGGCAAACTTAACCACTACAGAGCTCAGGAGGCCAGGGCATCTACATATATTTCCTTTGCCTCCTGTTTCCTCTAACAGCTGCTTAGATTTATCTTTACCAACTCACTCCTGAGTAAAGGTAGTGACTATAAGATTGAAAGCTCTATTTACCAATGCTGTTCCCAAGTTGTTTCCTAAAACTTAATTTCTTACTTCTTTTCCTCTCCCCATCTTCTCTAAACTCTTTAGAGTCGGAGGTGTTAGATGGCTTACTTGGTGAGATGGATAGTTTTGAGGACACGTTCAGCATGCCAGCTAAGTCCAGTGGAACTCTTCTGCTGATGCCACATGCTCTGGATACAGTAGAGAAATATGAGATAAATCCAGATAAAGCACAAGAAAAGGGAGATGTTCCTTCTGAGCAGCCTAATAGAAGAAAGAATGGCATTTCACAGGAAGTCAAACCAAATAGCTGGAGTGAAAACAACCACTCTACTGGAATGAACAGTTCTTTACTCCAAAACACCAGTGAAGATACAGGAGATGTTAAAAATGGCTGTTTATTAGGACGTGAAAAGGAATTGGAGTCATTTAGGAACACAAGAGATGTGCATGATTACAGAACACACAAGTCCTTTGAGAATGAAAGGCCTCTGAAGGAGTGCGTGCAGTCTCCATCAAGCCAGTGGTCTCAACTGAACTTATCTGATCTTGACGTAACTCACCTGGAGACGTCTGTATGTAGCTCTCCACGCTCTGACTTACATAGGGAGGAAAATTTAGAAGAGAAGTCAGTGCTAATGACCAGGGATGATGCTGTGGAAACACCTTTGCTGGATACTTCAGGCTTGATAAAAGCACAAAAGCTGTTGAGCGCCAATTTGTCAGAAAAATGCTATGAAATGAAAAATGCTGAAAATGAACGAACGTCGGAAATAGCTCCATTAAAATCTGTACCATTGAATGTTCAAGATCCAAAGTTAGTAAAAGGATGTGCAGCTGAGGTTTCCAAAATGAGCTTCTTAAACTGTAATTCTTTTTTAATTGAACATACAAATGTCATGGAGTATTCCGTAGTCTACAGTGGCAGCTTTTCTAAGCGTTTAAAAGCAGCTTCTAAATCTGCTGTAACTGATGTTCTGTCTCACCCACTTGTGTGTAGTGCCACATCTCCAGATAACTGTGATGACCTACATTTAATAAATAGTGAAAATACTCTTACCAAGTCTGGTTTTAAAAGCCTGAATGTGTTACCCAGCTTGAGAAAGAGATCCAAGAAATTTATTTATAGAATAAATAATACTTTACTGTGTCAGGAAGAAAAAACTCAAAAAGAAGTAATCTCTGAATCACCTATTGATACTGTATTACCACATTCGGAATCTGATTCATACGAATTGAGAGGCTGTCAGGTGGCCAGTGATGTTGAACGAGGTATATTACTAAGCTTTTCATTGTTTGTGGAAGATTCATTATTTGTTATGAACGTTTCATGTAAATGTTTGAGATAAAATCATGTAAAACCTTGTGTTTGTGGAAAAGTAGCTCTACAACTGGGAATCAACATATGGGATTGGTCTGTTATATAGTAATAAGGATAGCATTATTTTCAAGTAATCTTGTGCTAACTCTTTTTGTAACAGGTTAGTTTCCGGGATAGAAACTTCCACCCTGAGCCATTATTCTAACTGACAAGCGTAGTGATCTTTGTCAATGCTGGTTTTACATCTATAGTGTCAAGGGCCATTCTGATTTGATAACTTCTGAGAGATCATAAAGAATGTTAAAGTTGCATAGTTATTTTTCTAGAATTAGGGGGTTTAAGACTGTGCATCTGTTTCTTCCAAAGACACAAAATATTTTAAAAAACAATATAATGAAAGAGGCACATGCTCCTATTTTTAGAAGCTGTTGGAAGAATTACTTTAATATTGGAGTTGAAGTACTTTAAATTTGAAACAAATCCTTTTGTTGAGACATAAGGAGGTAAAGCCCATCTTTTCAAATTTCATTACAACTAAAAATTGATTTATTGTTTTTTACCTGATAGCATTAACTGCAGCTTACTCACTTGTTTCAGGCTGTTAGAACATAATTAGGTTAAACAGATCTCCAGCCTTATCAAGGCATTTGCATTTGAAAACAAAAGTAATACTTTGAGTTCTGCTGTTGTTTGTGTAGAAATTTTTATCTTATGGGCCAAAATTTTTTGAAAACCTGAACCTACATTTGTTTGAATAAATTTATTCACATTTTTCTCTGTAATGTCTTCTCTTGTAGACCACTTTCTTCTTGCTGAGAGAAAGCCTTTGCAATCAAATACCAGGACAAAGAACTTCAGCACTTCTCCTTTAAAAATGGATATGATGGATAACTCCTCTGATAATTCCTTCAGTGATAGGCTGAAACAACAGGACACGAGAGACATGGGGGAAAATGCAAGACAGGATCAACCTGCTACATCAATAAAATGGTTAGAAGTACCTAATACACAGAAAGAAGACAAAACAAATTCTTTGAATAGTGAGATGATTTCAAATATAAAACGTAAAGTTATAACTTCAGCATGCCTAATAGCAAGAAAGCGTTCCAGACTTCTGCTTCAAAGCTGTTGTTCAGGGAAAGGTGAAGAAGATAAGGCCATGAGTGCTAACATGAATGAAGGAGCTCCTGTACCTCAGACCCTGAAAGAACTTGGGTCTTCTCAGGGGGACAAGGAACTCTTGGTTGATGTGCACCGTGACTCTACGTCTGTGACAAACAGCAGTTCCAATAATACTTTGTGTCAGATCAGCCTTGGCATAATTGGAGTCAGTAGTGACTGTTGCAATAAATTATCGCCTGATAAAAGGCAGGCTGCAGACCAGAGGTCAGGAGTTGACTGTAGAGAGGTACACAGACCCTTGGGAATCAACTGCTCAGAAAATGAAAGTATTGGATTAAAACAAGGGGAGAAAACAGATGCAGCTGCCTTTTCAGAGGACATAGCCAACAATGAAGACCCGAAGTCAGCTGCAAGCAGTGAAAACCCTCAAGCAGCTGCTTTCAGTAATGTAGCTGTAGACATTTGTAAAGAATTATTAGATTGTGTAGATAATAGTTGTTTAAATGAAGTAATTTCTGTGGAAGATAAACGAGTTGCACCTATGTACTCCAGTAAAAAGCCAAACAAGAACCTAAAGTGTAAAGGGGAGTCATCAGTTAATCTTAATGCATGCAGTTTGAATCTGGGCTTTTGTGGCTTTCAGACTGCTTCCAATAAGCAGATTAAATTCTCTGAAGCCAGTATAGCAAAAGGCAGAATGCTGTTTGAAGATATTGAAAATGAATGCTTTGAAGCCTCTTCCACAGAAAGAGTCAGAAACTTTTCAAATCAGGTTAAAAAGGAAAATACGTTTTTTGCAGATTCAAAAAGCAAGTTGGGCAGTTATTTATTTGATTCTTCAGATTCACAGGCAAGTTTCCTTAAGCCCACGCATACACAGTTTATGCCACATAAAGCTGGCTTTTGTGAAAGCTTTCCTAGAACTCCACAAGCCTTGCAAGAAGCAAATCAAACCTTGACAGCAAGCCAAGAAGCTGAAGTTGCTGAACTTTCCAGTATCTTGGAAGAAACAGGTAGTCAGTTTGAATTTACACAGTGTAGAAAGCAAAGTAACACAATACAAAGTCATGGCTTGCAACAATTAGAAACTGTAGAAAAACATGGAACAAAGAATATAGAAAATATTTTTGAAATAAGGAAAGATGTGGGGGTTTGTAGCACTTTTAAATCTGAAAATCAAGTAAAAAATGGCAAGTATTGTACTCAGAAGGAAGACACAAATGAAGGCTCTGAAGTAGTGGAAAATGAAAAAGAAAATGCAGTGGTTTTCCATAAAAATGTCAAAAAGGTTACCTTTACTCTCTTAGACATAAATGAAAGTAGAAGATCTGATGAGAGCTTTCCCATAACTAAGCAGGACAGTTCTAATTTCATAGGCTTTACTTCAGCTGGAGGTAAAAAAATAAATATTTCAAAGGCAGCTTTGAGAAGATCTGCAGAGCTGTTCAGAGACTTGGGTGATGATAACTGTTTGTTAAAATCTTCTGAATTTGGTGCTAGATGTCACAATTCAAATGGATCTATGTCTTCTGGCAGTAATTTTTTCAGATGCCTGACAAAAGAAAGCAAAGAAAAAACTGTTCGTGTTTCAGATTTCAAAAGCATATATGCTGTTCCCTACACAGGTTCTGTTTCCTATCATGCACAGAATAAAAATGAGGAAAATACTAGTACAGCATTTAAGGAAAATATGGAAAATAAGACAAAAATATCAGTAAATAATACTGGAAATGTTAGTTTCAGTAGTATTAACATTATCAATGGCCTGTTATCCACTAAAAATCGTAAGCAGAATTATCAAACTTCCAAACAATTTTTAAACCCAGATGATGAAGACAATTTGCAAGACAGCTTATTAGATGTAACATGTCTAGAAGATGCTGTTATGACTGTAGAAGACCACAGTTTAGATATGACATATAAAATGGAAAACCAGTCTCCTAAGGACAAAGGAGAAGACGGAAAGGAAGATGAATGTTTGTCACCAAAACTTCAAACTCCAGCTGATGGTGATATATCTGTTCCTGATGCAGCTTTGGATCATTCTTTGTCCTTGTTTAGTGCACAGTGTGGAGAAAGAGATGTAAATGTTTTGGAGAACTCTGACAAAGAAAAAACAAATTGTAAAAATACAGAAGACACCACCCATGATGAGAACCTGCTAGTGAATGAAAGCAGAATAAAAATGGATTCTTGCCATCATTATCAAACATCTCTTGAACAAGAGGTAAACATGGGGGGAAATGAAGTGAAAGGGAGTTATCTGACTGGTTTTCATACTGCTAGTGGCAAGAAAATAGCAATTGCTGATGGATTTTTGGCTAAAGCGGAACAGTTTTTTGCAGATGTTGATGTAGGAAAGGAACATAATGACAATTTTGATAAACTCATCAAGAAAAGGAAATGTGGTAAGAACTGTGTTAAAGACTGTGATTTATGTATTGAAAGCATTATTCAATGTGACTCAGAAAAGCTTTATTTTGATGAAAAGCTTGTTCCTGAAGAACTTGGAGATCAGTTCAATCAGGCAGTAGAGAGCGGTCCAATTAAACATGCTGTGATTCTTGATCCTGCTAAAGTAGATACATTGGTTGCTTGTGAAAGAAGTTCGGTAACTTCACATACAGATAAAAAAGCTGATGTCAAACCTGGAAAGTCAGAATTGGAATCCCTTACGGGACAGAAGAGTGATGCTTTCAGTATAACTCATTTGTCTGAAGATAGAAAACTGCTTGCAGAGAAAAAGGTGGAATACTCACCAAGAAAGAGGGATGATTCAGAAAACACAGATGATTTTCCTGTACACTCTGCTGCATCTCTGCATTTAATGAAGATACCAGATTACCTCGAAGGTAGCTATGTGCCTGGAGATACAAAAAATACTTTATTTGTTGAGGAGAGCAACAATAAAGCTAATCAATCACTCCTCTTACCTTCAAAAAGTAACTGCTCTTACACGAATGGTGACAGTAAAGAATTAGAACATTTAAATGAACCTGCTGCTGATAAAAATTGCTTCACAGACACGCCAGATAGTGCTTGCCAAAACCAGTCACTAGTCAGTCTTCCCGAAAAGGAAACTAATTTTAACAGGTTAAAAGAAACAACACTTCGTATTGAAAAGCAACAGGGTGATCTTAAACAAACCATGTTTAGCACAGCAAAAGGGAAAGCAATTTCTGTTTCAGAAAGTGCATTAGCAAGAGTCAAACAAATGTTTCAAGAAGACTGCAGTGAAGCTGTAAAATATGAAATTGAGCCTACTACCTCAAGAACCAATCAGGCAAAAATTGCTAAAAATTCTTCTGTAGTCCTTCATGCTGAGTGTCCTAATTCTGCTAAATTGTTTAATACTGCAACAAGTGAAGAGGTTAATTCAGCCACATCCCAGTTTATTAAATTAAATCCAAGTGCTAATGAAAATGGTCACCAAGAAAGAAACACATGTGCAGATACAAAGCCTGTTTCAAATTCTCAGAAGCAATCCTTTGAGCAGAATATTAAGCTTTTAGGGGACTTGTCTGTTCCAGATAAGCAGATAAAGCCATCAGATGCTTCTACAAGCAATTTTGGATTTTTTAGTACAGCAAGTGGAAAGCCTGTACAGCTTTCAGAAGAGTCACTCAGGAAAGCTAGACAACTCTTTTCTGAAATGGAAGGTAATCATTCACCACATGTACAAGAAGCACTTTTAGCCAAGGAAGACGTTAAAAAGTCTAAAATGCACACTGAAGTACTTCCTAGGAAAATGCAGGTAGTGTTATCAAAAAGGGAAGAAAATACCAGCACTGAATTGATTTCAGATTTTGGCTTCAGCACTGCAAGTGGAAAGCAGGTAAAAGTCTCTAAAGATGCCTATCAAAAAGCAAAGGCAGTTCTAGAAGAATCTGATTATTTTTTGAATAGTGGGCTTTGCACTACAGATCAGCTTAGTTCAAATAAAGAGAGTGGTCAAAATGTAAAACCTTTAATAGATAGGGTGATCTCAGAATTCAAAACTGAAAAAAGCTGCAATCAAGACTCTGACTTTAAAAGCATCTGCCCTGAGGAAATGAAGTATTTTCCAAACACTCATCATGTCAAAATGCCTGAGTGTGTACAGTATAGTAAACACAAGCAGTTAACATCATTTAAAAATAACTTTCAGCAAGAGGAGACTGAGTCTTTTGGAAAAGGGCAGCTGAATCTGGGGTCTGAAGCAATTTCATGCGGTGCTACTGCTAAAGCAGAAATGAATACTAATCTCCAAAGTCAAAAAAATTACTTGGAAGTAGAGGCTGTAGAAAGTGCAAGAGCTTTTATGGAAGACAGTTTTTCCAATTCTGGAGTAAAAATTAATGCTGTGCAGACCTTCAGTGGCAGACTGGATAAAAACTTCCAAAATAAGACCTTTGGGAAGAGGCACTTTGAAGAAAACAACTCACTTGGTAGGTGTTTTATCTTACATATGTTCAACTCCGTATTTCTGCATAGTGGATTGTTTGAGGTTTGGGGGTTTTTTTTTGCTTGTCACATTGATTTTTAGGTCACAGAGAAGTTCAAGTTCTTTCGCTAGACATCACTGACAAAAACTCTTCTTGCTGCAGGAGTTAGTTCATCCACCCTTTCCAGGCTTAAATGCACAGTAGAAGCTAATTTTGTTATCAGTAATTTTGAAGGTGTATAGGTTTGATGTTTATCATAAACTTACAAAAAAAAGCTACTGCTCCTTTTCTCTCTGAGCAGACTTGCTTTCTTTTTTCTCTCTCTGTCTACAAATCTAGTGTTTTTTCATTTTCACCTTTTGTGTGTTGTAGGTGAGGACAATATTTCACTTATATTGAGAATGCTAGTCAGATACAAAAAATAGTTGTTGGTCTGAAAGCAGTTTCTTGCTATCTAAAATTGATCTTCTAGAGCTGAAATGTTGGTACTTGATGCTTGCACGGGCACCCAGACCAGTTCAGGGACCTGGACTAGCTGCAAACTGCTTGTGGAAGGGTAGATTGCAGCAGAGTCCTTGCCTGGCGGCACGAGTTCAGGTACACAGGTCCAGCAGGTCAGTGCTGGAACATTTGGGTAGGTGGCAAAAGGCAGGTATGGACTCTTACCAATCCAGCTTGAAACAGCTGTGCCACAGCTGAACCCTAACCTTAGTTACAGCTTCTGTAAAAGATGAGTTACTTTTTTAGAATACTGAAGGGACTCTTTGGTTATTGAAAGTACAAGGAGAGATGCAGGTGAGCTGTGCTGCTGAAGTGCACTGTGATGCACTTTCTGAGGCAAACTGAGTATGTTTGGTAACTTCAGACTTAGGAATTTTGATTTGGATGGAAAATTACTGATCACAATAGTTTAACAACAGACTCCATTATATTTTAATGTCGCTCTGGGTAACACGATATGGAGTCCCTCTGTACAGAAGAAACTTGCAATTTGTAGTGAGGTGGCTCTGAGCTTGAAAAGGACATTTAAGACATGATCTGAAAACTTGCTAATTCTGCTTGCTCTGATTTCAGTTCTTTATTTAGAATTTACAGTTATGTTGTGCAAATTGATAAGAAACTGAACTTGAAAGGAACATCGCTTTTAAAATTCAGTGTTTTTATTTTAGGAGAGCCTCCAATTAAAAGACAGCTTCTGCTGGAATTTAACAGAACAAAGAATTCCCCTAGATCTTTGAAAGCTTCAAGAAGCAGCCCTGATGGTAATTTTAGTCATCTTGTGTTCTAAGCACTAATCCAGTGTCAGTTGTTATCATTAGAATTCTTCAATTCCCAATAAACTAACATATAATAAGTTTGCTTAACTACTGCATTTATCAATATAGTCATGGGAATTCAAGGAAGCTGCTGTGGTAATGTCTCTGCAGACTTGAAGTCACATGATTAATGATATGCCTTATATTTAGGTTCTATGCAATATTACTTCTGCAAGAACTGTAGTTTAATTTCCAGTTCAGTAGGAATTTACCCAACTTCTCATAATCCTGAATCTCACAAATTCTCATTTCAATAGGAAGAATGCATTTTATTGATTAACCTACAGAATATATTTTATTGATTACCTTTGTATTTTCTGGTAGATACTTAGTGGTAATATACTTACTGATAGCTGTCTCTATTACAGGTGCTTATATTTTGAGCAAGTAATATGGAAATTTATGAAAGTGAAATCGAGGTTTTTAAAGTTTGATGTTTTATGTGAAGCTAATTACTGACTGAGGTATTAAGATAATGTGATTTTGGCTGCAGCTTTTGGTAATGGGATAAGCTGTATTCCTTAAGGAACTTGTTCTCTTTAAGCTGCATGCTCTCACCTAGATTTCAGTAGCAGGATTCATCAAATATATTGTTCTAGGCATAGAAGCCACGATTTGAAGTACTAAATGCAATTTGTAAGTTGCTGCCAGAGAATAATTTTATTCCATTTGTCTGTCAATATTCTCCTACCCTGCAGCAGGACCTAAACAGTGTTATTCTTTGGTGGACAACTGAAAACTCCAGTTCTAATTTCCAGTACAATCTTGCCCCTGACTTCTAGAACACATGGCATCTTGTATATACAACTTCTCATATGAAACTTCCTCTTTGCAGCCTAAGGACACAGCACAAATGAGTTTACATTCCAGGCAGATAGGATTTAGTTACGTTGATAATTCCAAGATAAGCATGTCCTTCAATAAAGGAAGGAAGAGTTTGTGCAAATGTGCCCTTTTTTGTTGTAACTTCAAATAAAAGAATAAAAGTTGCTGAGAGTTCTAAATGGAATGGTGAGCCTACCTGGAATTCGATACATCATAAACATTTCCCTTTCAGGAGCCTAAAAATATATTGCTGGCTCACAAACACAAACACTTGAGAGCTCAGCACTGTGATCACTTATCCTTTAAATCTCTGTGGGAAGATGTTTAAACAAAATTTTTGGGGACAGGAAAGAATAAAGCTGTTTAAATCCATTCTGGAAACCTTTCTATATATTATTAATACAGATAAAGCATGTGCTGTAAGTTTCTATCTATCTGTGTATTGTGCCATTTCAAACATTTTTTTTCTAATTATCTTACAGGCATTTTCAAAGACAGAAGAAAGTTTATGTACCATGTGCCTTTAAAACCCATAACTTGTCAGCCTTTTGGGTGAGAAATTTATTACATATTTTAGAGTTCTTCTAATGCAATTTCTTAAAACCTCAGAATCCTTTGTGACTTTCTAAAAATAAACAGTAATAATTTAGTACCCAACTTTATAAAACACTGATAATTTTACTTCAAAATAGACATGAAATTACCATATAACACATGCTGCTGTAATAGACCGGTGAGATGCTAAACAAACTATACCCTATTACACTTTCTTTTCTTGATAGATAGAAATTAAGTATTCTGTTTTTAAAGTATCAAAGACTGCTATTTTGTCTTTTTATTGATTTAGTATCGAAATTTGTGTCACTAAATTAAGAATACAAAAATCCTGACAAAGATTTTTGTGAGGAAGATGAAACACTTAAATGTTTTCATCACTGTAGGTCGACTAAAGAACGACAAGAAGTCAAGAATCCTACCCTTACTCTTCCAGATCAAGACTCCAAAGGATTCCAATCTAAACCTGCCATTTTTCAGCACTGTGCTCTGAGGCAGTCTTCAAATGATACTGCAGGGGTGTCCACTCCGTGTAAGGGCTTGACAAAAGAGAGTGAAGAAACAAGAAGTTTGTACAAATCTGGCAAAGCTGCTAAAACTTTTATTCCACCCTTCAAAACCAAGCTGACATTTTCTACATGCGAACAGGGCAGCAGCAAAAGATGTGACTCACCCGTCAGCCAAAATTTGACCAAAGAGATGGAATTAAATCAGATCACAACTAATCAAAATACTGCTGAACCTCAAGATCACCAGTCTTTCATCCATCATGAAGCAGACACTGACCTAGAAAATGGCAATTTAGGTATTTTCTCATTTTACTCACTTAACTATTGTGAATACTACCAGTCAGAATTAAATCTTTAAGGGGTTTTTGCATATTTTGTCAAACTTTCTTTTTTTTAATACAAAGAAGCTTCTTTCTAAAGCTTTGTTTTTCCAGAAAAATTAGGAAATTGCTACTTTCCTAATATATTACACCCCTAAAAAAGCATATGCTGCTTATCTCCAAAGTTAATTGATAAGATGAAAAGTATTTCACACAGTGCTTAGAAACAAGATAGTTTATGTTTCATTTGATATTTGATTTTTCTTATATACCTCATAGATAAAATAATCTAAGAACTTTAGACTAGCCTTGCTATACTTCATCCACTTCTACAGAAGCTTGTTTCCATTCCATTCTCTAACTAAAATGTAGGCTTAGACGTATAAATGGTTGACTGTCATTTTCAAACAAGCTGAGTTTAAATGCTTAACTATTCGGCTTAAGCATGTGGGCTTATGCCTTCTAAATTCTCTTGAATGTTCTGGTGTGTGTAATTTCTATAATTTACAATTGAATAATCTGGTTTTTTTCAGAAGGAGTTGTGTATATTTGATCAGGTGTATGAACGTCTGCAGTAACAGGCCAGAGTTTCAGGATTATGGACTCCGTGGTCTTCAACTAATTTCTCTTCATTTGGAGTTTTCTATGACGACTGAGTTCAGTCTGATGAGAAAAATATGTGGATGGAAGTTTAGTTCAGGGACTTACATAAAATTAATATGAATCTGTAATTTGTTTCATACAAATACTATTCAAATGCCTTCAGTAAACACTGCTTTCTAAATGCACTAAACTTTTAATATCTAGACTTGCAATTTCTAAAAATCTGCAGAGTGACATAGAAAAAATAGTGCTCTGAATCTGCTACAGTGTGACTGTATACCTTTATTTGATAATACTTTTAAAAGGTTTTGATGTTGGATTTTTTTCTTCACAGCTATGGCCAGGATGGTGACAAATCTCCGCTGTGCCAGAGATCTGCAGGAAATGAGAATTAAAAAGAAATGTAGGCAAAATATTCACCCACAGCCAGGCACTCTTTATGTCATTAAAACATCTGCAAGCAATAGAATCTCTCTGAAAACTGCAGTAGGAGAGAAATCTCCTAGTTTTTATTCTACAGAAGAGGTATACTGATATCTTTTTATTCTGTCTCAGCATCTGTTTCTCAAGACTAGCAAATAAAACTGCAGTTGCTTTCAAGTAGATAAACCTTCAGTAAATACTTACCTAAAAACCTTCAGTTTTTAGGTAAGTATTTACAATAGCTGTTACACCAGTGGCTACAGTACTTAAGTAGCAAAAATACAGTTTCTAAGACTATTCCAAATAATAAAGGTTAGAAATGTCTCTAGTGTTATAATCAAACAAGAAAAAAATCCACCAGTTATAACACATATGAAGAGTCAATTTAAGAGAAAAGTTAAAATTTAAGCTTAGGTAAATCTATATGAAAATACTCTTGCCTTTGGTACAGTGAAGGTACAAAACCTATTGAATTTTTAAAAATACTTTCAAAGAACATTGTGATGCTGTTCTGCTAAAACAGTTGTTGGGAAATCCTCCATTCTCCATGGTTTACATATGAAATGGAAAGGTCAGACAAAAGCTGACTCAACCTTAAGGATATATTTCATCTGAATTTAAAAGATTGGATATTTAAAATCTCAGCTGACTTCTTACTATATTCTCATTATTCCATCTTTTTCATCTAATTTTTTTCAGCTATACACACATGGTGTTTCAAAACAGTGCATACAAGTTAACAGCACAAATGCAGAATCTTTCCAGTTTCTTATCAAAGACTTTTTCAGTAAGGAGTATTTGTTAGCTGGAAATGGAATGCAGCTTGCTGATGGAGGATGGTTAATACCTACAGATGAGGGAAAAGCTGGGAAAAAGGAGTTTTACAGGTACTGTTACTTAGGAACTTGAGACAACTATGCTATTTATTAGTTAGCAATTCCCTTATCTCCTAGAATAAATCCAGCACAGTGGTATTTTAAAGCCTCTGACTACTTTTTTTACTGTGCATTTTTAGGACACCTCTGTTAGTGTAAATAAAGATATCACAGGATTGTAAATTTACTATGTAGATTAAAATTGCTAGTGATTGATCTTCACTGACCATTAAAGAAAGCAATGTCAATTTAGAAAATTTCTGGAAATTCTTCAACTGTGTAAATAATCTAAAAAATAGGCAAGTTAAAATTTGTGGTGGATTTCAGGTTAATATATTAACAATTAATCTGCAGAGCCCTCTGTGACACTCCGGGTGTGGATCCCAATCTAATAACAGAGGCCTGGGTTTACAATCACTACAGATGGATTGTATGGAAATTGGCAGCCATGGAAGTGTCTTTCCCACATGAATTTGCCAACAGATGTTTGACACCAGAAACAGTCCTGTTGCAGTTGAAATATAGGTATGTGTATAGCAATATATTTGGAACTGTAGTTTGTGTTACTGTGTACTTTCTGGTTCCTCAGTATTACAAAATAAGCACTTCTACCTTGCATTTACTATTTAGCAGAATTGTTAAACTTACACATAGCAGTGTTAAAAACATAGTGCATGTTACTTGCAAAAATGTAGATAACATTTGCTTTGCTACAGTGGTACTTAATCATGTAGATTGAGTAAGCAACAGCTTGCTACAATTGTGTTTAATTAAAAACAATCTGACGGATTTTGTTTGCTTTAACAAAGCATGGATTCTTTTTTGTAGGTATGATTTGGAAGTTGATAAAAGTAAACGATCAGCAATCAAAAAAATAGTGGAAAGAGATGATGCAGCAGGTAAAACACTTGTACTGTGTATTTCCAAAATCATATCGCTGAACACCATTGTATCTCCTAGCAGTAACAATAAGAACTTGGAAAGTAAAAAAGCAACCGCAATAATTGAAGTTACTGATGGCTGGTATGGGATTAGAACTCTTCTGGATCCACCTCTCAAAGCTTTCCTAGATAGAAGAAGGCTGACTGTTGGTCAGAAGATCATAGTGCATGGAGCAGAACTTGTTGGCCCTCAAAATGGATGTACACCACTGGAAGCCCCAGATTTCCTTATGTTAAAGGTAAGTAAAATATTAGTTCAACTTGATTGGATGTGACTGAGAGATGTGATAAATGCTACTTAGTTGAGCCACATTTTGTAAACAGAAAAAGTTATTGGGCTTTTCTTTACATACAGATGGAGTTTTGCTGAAATTTAATGACAGGATTTGGAAGACATGACACAAGGGTATTATTCAATAGTGTTGGAAGAAAAGTTTGTAGTATAAAATTCTGCCAAGTTTGCTATGGGTTTTGGCAGTTACAGCTCCTTAATTTGGTTAAACACCAAGTTACAAAAAAGTATTTATCCATTACAGACAATACGGAAGTTGGAGGAAGAATGGCGGGGCAGGGGGAATAAGTCATAGGAGTGTGGACTGACAGGGAAGGGTCTTGGTTCATTTGAGTATGATTGAAGAGCTGGGTGAAGTTTCAGCATAACACTGTTGCTCCTCTGGTATAAAGCAAAATGGCTTGTCTCATAGATTTTCATTTCCCAGAGAACGTTCAGATTTTTAGGTTCTGTTTAAAATACATTTTTCAACGTGAAAGGAAACATTTTTTAATCTTAAACATCTTTAAATTAAAATGTAATCTGCTCCGGTGCAAAAGGGATATATTCTTAGTGAGGTCAGTGTGAAAATAGATATGTAGATATTCCTGTAGAAATACTAAGTTGACTGTAACTTTGGCCTACCAGTGACAGTTTATCATTCACCATTTCCCTTACTCAGATCTCAGCAAACAGCACTCGATGTGCACGCTGGCATGCAAAACTAGGATTTCATCGGGATCCCAGACCTTTCCCTTTGCCTTTGTCATCGCTTTACAGTGAGGGTGGTGCAGTGGGGTGTATTGATGTAGTCATTCAAAGAACTTACCCTATTCAGGTATGGTGTAAGTATTTTATGAATCTAACAGGTTCTATGAGATGTAAATTATATTAATTAATTGTTATATTATTCCTCAAATCAGATACAATATAGAGAGCTAAAAATTTTTTTTAAAGATACCATTATGTGTAAAGTGAACAGGTGTTGTGTTCTTGCATTGTGCATGTATTTAGTATTTCAGGACTGGAGTATGCTGTTATAAGAAGAATTTGAGTTTGTGCTCAGGATCTTTTTTGGTTGGCTTTGCTTTCAGCTTCAAAAGGATAGAAATAATTGATTTTCAGTTCTGGCCTCTAAAAAGTACAGCAATTGCTTTAAAGGAGAAAAAAGACAGTTTCAACTCCAAGTAGAAATTAAACCAAATTTGTTTTATTATTAGCATATTAACATAGAAGTTACATATTTCTAAGCTTTAGTAGGATTACTTTTTCTTGTATGTAACTGACTGTATTGTGCAATTTCTATTATTTAAAAATACAACTGAAAATACAGTGTGTAATTATGGTGTAAAATACAGTTAAGATCTTTTAAATACCACTTGATATCCAGAAGTTTTAAATATGGTCAGACTTCACTGCATCTGTTTGGTTTTATAACAATACCAGACACAAAAAGAAACAATATTTCTGTTAGTAATCAATCCTTTTAATGTTAGCAGTTTAACCAGGACACAAGTTTCATATTTTATTAACTTTTCTCAGAATATATTATACTTGGCACTTACATCTAAGATTCTTTCTTCATTGCCTTCTTTCTAATGTATTGTATAACTATTGGTGGATGTAGAATGAATTCTGCAAAGGTACTAGCAACATTTGGTTTGGATCATTATTTTACTATTTAGATCATTACGTTAATGGAGGAAATTGCAGTACTTATTATATGAGCTGCCTGGTAGAACAAATATTTATTTAGGTCTCAGAAAGGGGACTGTAATCTGCAACTGCGTCACAGTAAATGGTTTCCAGGCCAGGGAGGAAGGTGGTGCTTTGTATCTGGCCCTATCTAGAGATTGATGTATTGATGCACTTTTTTAAACAGAGACGCTTGCTGAAACATACCAAAATTATAGGAAGATTTGGGCTGTCTGTCTCCTTTTACCTTAAGAGTCAAGGAGTGTAGGAATCACAGTAGCCTTAATTAAAGGTGTCAAACTGTGAGTAATGCAGGAAATACATGGTGTGCAATTAATGAGGCAAGCAGAGCCTATTTCAATAATTCACTGCCTCATAAGGAGTAGTCCTGCAATCTTTGCTCATCCTTCTTTCACTATACTCTCCTACTGTTTCTCTGTTCTAAACCTGGGCCTCACCTGGTCCTTTTACTTAGCTTATTTCACTCATTACACCAGGAAAACATAACTAATAATAATTTAAAGAACACACAATGCAGAACCACTGTCTGTTGAAGTACCAAACTGATACGGTCTGCTGAGGTCAGATACATGCTAGAGCCACTGCCAGGGAGAAGACAACTGTGCAGAAAAGGGGAAGTGAAGGGAATACTTTCAGCAGCAGTGGACCTCCTTGTTTGGCTCACTGACCTCTTCTAGTCAGTAGTGATAGGTTTGTGGACAAGACTGTAGTCCTATAGAACCATTTCAGGCAGAAAAAGTCTAAGAGCATCTGCAGAACTGCATCATAGTTCTTTCACAGAATCTGTCTAGGGTGTTAAAACAGACAGACCAGCTGATGTGGAAAGACAAGTTGTGTACAATGCAGTCTGGTGTATTTTCAAGCATTGAGTTTGTATCGTAATGTATCTATCAATGGGATCCATTCATCTTCTAAATTACAATACCTACTACTTGAACCTGTGTTTTCTTCAGCTGTTAAGTCATCTGGTTTTGGATACTGCTCCATTCTGCCTGTGTATCTTTTAAGTGAAAATTTACCAACCAGTGCTGCAGTGTTTTGTCTTTTATCTATTTTACTGAAAGAACTTAAGATCTACTACCTGTTCATTTTTAAAGTGTTCTTGCTTAACAGTGAGTGTTAAAGGAAAGCTAGATAATGTTAAAAATAATTTTTAAAAAGTCTGGGTTTAGTTTTAATCTTTTTATTTCAGTGGATGGAAAAGACGTCATCTGGTTCATACGTTTTTCGTAACAGCCGAGCTGAAGAAAGGGAAGCTGCCAAGCATGCAGAGGATCAGCAAAAGAAACTGGAAGCTCTGTTTGCAAAAATCCAAGCAGAATATGAAAAGCATGAAGGTAAAGCTTTCATTCTTTCAGAATATATATTAAGAACATAAAGATATTTTTGATGTTTACAGAAGAGTCTAAAGAAATTGTCAAATATCTTCTCTGGTGATAGAGAATCAGAGATGGGATTTTGGGTTGTTTCCTTTGTTGTTGGTTTTGTTTTGTATTGGTTTAGGTTTTTGCTTCCTGTGTATCAATTCCTGTGTATGTGTTTTGTATTTTACTCTGGCAAAGCCTAAGTACTACTGTGCTTCTTACATAACTATTTCTTTGTTCTCACTAAAGTGTATTGGTTGTACTCCACATAATGGCTTTTTCTCAACAGAGAGAACCAATAGAAGGACACCAAGATCATGGATAGTCACAAGACAGCAAATCTATAATTTGCAAGATGGTGCAGAACTTTATGAAGCAATTCAGAATGCATCTGATCCTGGTTATATGGAGGTAACTGTAGATCCCACTGGGCTAATTTTGAAAAACTTGTGGAACAAATTAAAATTTAATACCTCCTGCTAAAATTGACCATTAAGTTACTCTTTGGTTTTGCTGCCTTTTGGTCTTTCCTACATCATGCTTATTGCTAAACAAATTAAGCTTGAAAATTTTGAAAAAAATTTAATGAAGACATGTTGAAATTGATTAATATTATCTTGGATAGCAATTTTTCTTGGTATAAAAATCCAGGATATAATCCAGCACAATTAAAAGTTAATGTCACTTGTCATTTTATTACTTTGCTTTGTCTTGCATATGTGAAAACTTAATGCATCTCATAAGTCTGGAGTTTCATATACCTACTCTTGCTCACTGTTCACTGAAGTGTTTGAGTAATTATATTGTTATTGTTCTCTTCATTCCCTGTTCTAGTTAAATCACAACTTCTAAGTGTTTATGCCTTTATTAATAAAGATGCGGGTGATTAGTCCTTGCCCGTTATTAAAAATTAAATACGTGCCTTGACTTCTGCAACTCAGGATCCTTGACTATCATAAAGCCATATGATCTGTGACTTTATTTGAATACATAGTATCCATATGTCTGGTGCAGCATGCGCAGCCATCTAGGTCTTGAGGACTTGGTCAGAAAAGTGATGTTTCTAATGCATTTTAGTGTAAATCATTGTGTCAGCTCAGAGACAGCAGCCTGAGGAGAACTCTTCCTTTATTCTTACAGAAATTATTCCTAATATGTCTTCATATTAGGCAAGCCTGCTTGTTATATTAAATATTCACCTTAGTTTGGCACTCTCAAGCAGGCTTCTCACTAATTGTCACATAAGAACAGTGTGTAATGTAATGCTCTGCGTAGAGCACAGAGCACCAGCTGAATTCCAGGTAAGGTTCCTGTTGTTTAAACATACCTCATTTCAAGTCCTAGTAGTGGATCAGCTGGGCAATAAATTGCTTGTAACAGATGAACCCTTAAGAAAGAGGCTCTCTAAAAATGTTGACAGTATTTTTTTGATTAATAAAAAAGATCTGAGTTAATTTTCTCTTGGTTGCAGGGATATCTCAGTGATGACCAATTAAAAGCCTTGAAGGCTTACAGGCAGCTGATGAATGACAAAAAACAAACTCAGATGCAGGAACAATTCAAGAAGGCTTTAGAGTCAGCAGAACAGGAAGAAAATGGTTGTTACAAAAGAGATGTGTCTGCAGTATGGAAATTATATGTGGTAGACTACAGAAAGCAAGAAACACAGAAAGGTTAGTACTTGAAAAACTATAAATAACTTTTAACTAAATGTGGTAACTGGCCAGCATAGGTAGATTTGAAGAATTTCCCAACAGTATTTTAGCTTGCATGTTAGTATTTCCAGTTCTAATTGATTTTTGGCTTCAGGCTTTTGGGTGGGAGGGAGTGTTGTAGATTTATTTTGTTTAAAAGCCTTCAAATTATTACTGAGCGGGTAACTTACCTTACTGTGCTGTTGTCAGGAGCAGTGTTGAGTATCTGGCGCCCGCTGCCTGATGTGTGTTCCTTGCTGAAGGAAGGTGCTCGCTACAGGATCTTCCAGCTGTCTGCGTCACAGTCCAGGAAAAGAGCAGACTCCACCAACATCCAGTTAACAGCAACAAAGAAAACTCAGTATCTACAGCTATCAGTACATGCTTTAAGTGCATAAAGATCATTAAAATGTACCACAGTCTGTATGTGTGGTAAATACTGAAGTTTTGCATTTTTTCAGGTATCACAGAAGATGCTGGTACAGATTTTCTTTCCAAGAAAGGCTCTAGAATTCACCAGTTTGTTGGATCCTTCTTTTCAACCACCATGTACTGAAGTGGATTTAGTTGGAGTTGTAGTTTCTGTTAGCAGAACAGGTACGTTGTGGACCACATTCACGTCCTCCCATTGAATAAGACGTTATTTCAAAAGTCACAGTTATCTTGGTGTTGTACCTGCACCTTAGGCCTGTGAAAACCTGCTAACACAGCCCATCACTGTGACATGCTGGCACAGAAATCTGTTTTTCTGAAAAAAATTCTCTGCTTACTATCTCAGGAAGTTAGTAAGGCAGGATCTAAGCTCAAAAGCAGCTTTTATTTAAATATTGTTATATTTATTTTTTTTTCCATAAATGGTGGGCATAGGTTCTCCCATCTATGTTCAGCATCTGCAGAAGCACCATTGTGCATGTACATGAGCTCCCTCTTTCATGTACAATGTCATGGAATGAGTGGAATGCAGGCACTGGACCTCATGGATAGGGATAGGTGGATAATCTTCTGGATAAAAAGGAAAAGCACCATAGGAGTATTGTTTTGAAAGACACAGACTTTGAGTTGTTTTCTGTAATCAGTAGGGAGCTGGTGTAGAGTATGAAACAAGCATGAGACACCATGCAGACGGGCTGCCATGTAACCCTTTCAAGATGTGTGTGACGTCTTTTTTATAGATCCAAATCACAGTACTTTTACTTAAAGATGTAAGGATTTAATTCAGACCTTTTTCCTGCTTTTAGGTTTCACTACTATGGCGTATTTGTCGGATGAAAGCTATAATTTAGTGGCAATAAAGATCCGGACAGATCTCAGACATTTGGCTATTGAAGATGTAGTCGTCCGCTGCTCACTCATTTCTGCAAGCAACCTTCAGTGGCAGTCTGAATTCAGATCAGAAATTCCTGTGCTGTTGGCTGGAGATCTTTCCATATTCTCAACCAGTCCAAAGGAATGCTATCTTCAAGAGAAGGTTAATGAACTGAGAAGTGTGATGGAGGTAATGTTTGGTTCAATGATTTGTTTTAGTTACTGCTGTGTTACATTCTTTACCAAAAAGTCTGTTAGTATAAATAAATCTTTAAAACAAGTAATGCACATAATGCTGAGTTTGAGGGAATTTTCTGGGAGATGGAGTAAGATGTTAATTCAGTTTTCCTGGCAGATTGAATGTCTTGATTTTTTTTTTTTTTTTTTAATTTTATTTTTTCAATTCAATTCAACCAGTACTGTATTTAGGACATGCCACAGAATCTTCTCTGGCTGGCAAAAGATTTTGTACCTGTCAATAGGGAATCTGCCATGGATGGAAAGACCAGCAATCTTCTATGTTCTTGGTTTGACATAAAATAAAATTCCAGTGGGATTATGATGGGAAAAGAAAAGCTTGAATAATTCGTGAGTGTATAATACTTAAAAACCCAACTGTTCTGCATTGCAAACTCTTCTTCCTTACAGAATGTGGCCTCCTTTTGCTCTGATGCAGAAAGTAAATTGATGAATTTGCTACAAAGACATCAGCTGCTTACACCCAGTTTAACTAAAAGATGTGGCTTGGAAAGCCCCTCTCCTTCCTGCAGCTATACAGAGGACAAAAGTTTGGTAAGCTTCTGGAAATTAATTCTGTGTTTGTACTGGCAGTACATGCAGTAAGGATATAAGCAAGTGCTATACTGATAGCTGTGGTGAATGGTCTCACTTCTCAGTCCACTGCATCCATTCTCATCAGGGCAATGCAAGCTAAGAAGCTTTCTCTGTGTGTGGGTTTAGGATTATTCCCCAGGAGGAGCCATGAGATAGATTATCCTTCCTCCAAACAGTACATGAAAACTTCCCCTTGTGGCCTGTGTTTCCACAATATACTTTAAGTATTGTGAATTTGATGTGAGTAAAATTAATCATCTCTCTATAGGTGATTTATTGCTTCCTTGGTCCCACTGTGAAGATTATCAAATGTGAATGTCACAAAAGGAAAAATCTTGATCTGTACATTTTTATTTCAAGGCATTCTGCAGTTCCCACCTTTATTGAGAGAATTTACGTCCTGGTCTTTTCCCAGATACCGTTTACTATTTCCAGGATTTAAAAGGGAAGAAGAATCACCTAGTAAATGTATTTCAGCAGTCTTAACAAGAATTGATTTAAATAGTACTCCACTTTCCCATTTAAATTGCTGGTGGTGAGTTGCTTCTAATCTGGAGTACTGAGCAGTCAGAATAAAACTTCCTGCCATGAGTTGCAGGGGAGGTGGAAGCACCCTGGTGTGATATCAGTTCCTGGGGACTAAGTTTAAGCTCGTAAGGCATCCTTTTCCATTTCAGAGGGAGGGCTAATATTTAATTCTGAAGCTTTATATTTTTATAAACTAACTAGTTTATATTTTTATAGTTTATTAAATATATTAATAATCTTAAAACAAACAAGACATTAAATGTATTCTCAAGCCTGTGTTTGAGTGATTTGCTGTGTGGCCTCTGTCTTGTGTGTATTGTTATTTTCAAATTTTTTGGTCTATGTTCTATCCTGGTTTTTCTTCAATTTTTTTTGCCTCCTTTTTACTTATTTAACCAACTGCCTGTGGAGGACATAGCCAGTAGAGTAGAAAACTTATGAGTGCTTTGATTTATCATCTGGCACAGAAAAATTCCCATACATTTTGCTTAGATCTTAGAAATAAAATGTAACAATTCTATCTTAATGTACATGTAAACAGTGATTTATCAATCATGAGCACTTGAAGGAATAATATTAATCACCATCAGGAGATGCCAAACTAAATTTAAATGGGACATGAATGATGATGTAGAGTTTTTTATATTTGGGAGTGGGGAGGTTCCCCCATTTTGTGGACGTAATTGAGGAAGTTAATGAAACAGAACATTTTATTCAACATAAAACTTCTCTCTTTTTAACCAGATCTCTTCTAGTATTGAAATGAAGCATCCAAGCCCTTTGTCAACTAGCACACCAAATATGAAACTTGTCACACCAGGGTCAGCAAAAACACCTTCATCTGCTACAGTTAATGAAGACCATCTCAAAACCAGCAAAAAGAGAAGAGCTATGGACTTCCTCAGTTGCATACCTGCCCCTCCACCACTGACACCAATATGTTCAGCAATTTCTCCATCTGTTAAAAGAGCATTTCAGCCTCCACGAAGTTTGGGTTTACAGCGTAGCAAGTCATCAAAAGAGATAGATCAGAATATTGGCCATGTCACCCCCTGCAGAAAATGGAGAGAAGCTGTCCATCTTCCTGCAAATGACCTGGTTGCTGATGAAGAACTGGCAATGATTAATACACAAGCCCTCATGAATAATTTACCAGAAGAAAAGAAGATGGATTATGTAAATGAAAACAGCAATGCAACAGCTACTACTTTATCTGATGATCTTTCATCCAGAAATCATTCCAGGTCTACTGGGGAAGCAAATAATTCATCAAAAGCAGGTCTGAAGTAGCTGAGGCTCTTCAGAAGAACCCAGAGGAACCTGAGGACTCGTTACCAGCCCACAGAATGGTACAAAGACAAAAATGCTGCTAATGCACATGTACAGTATTGTATATATTTCAAATTCAAATTATTTTTACACTTTGTACATTAAAACTTGATTGTATTTAATAAAGTTCTATTTCAAAAACAGACTCATGAAATAACATTTCATTTGCAAAATACTTTGAAGTTTAGTTTGTAAACACTCTTCACAAAGATGTATTGTACAATAGCATCACTGTGGCTGAGGGTTTGATGATATTTTGTAAGCCATTGCTTTGATTCTGATGTTTTCTTATTTTACAGCAAGATCTTTGTTTCAGTCTAAAGCCATCAGTTTTGTTACCCTCTGCAGCATTAGAATAGTTGTTTGGCTGTCCAAAGCGGCACAGGGCAAAATAAAGAGTTCTCTTCTTTTCACCAAACAGAACACTTCAATTCTGAAATGCTGCTCTGCAATTCTGGCACAGTTCTTGTACTTTCTATACAGCACTAAAAGTGGTTTAGAGAACAGCTAGGATTATTTGATTCACAGCAAAACGCCACACAGATATTATTAAACAGCTCTTTGGTCGGTGTTTCTGCTCCAGCTGTTCGGAGCTGCTCCTGTGGCCCTGTTCCCACTTAAGAGTTAACATGCACAAGCCTAACAGTAATGTTTCATTTTAGAAGCCTCTCCATCACAGGATCAGTGAACTCCTATGTCTTGGCAAGATGAAGAGCTCCATTTGCTATGTTGATGTGTTTTGCTTCCAGGCTGGAGAAGCTGTTTGTTTGTGAGGTAAGATCAGCATGAATCCAGTCAGTGGAGATAGCAAAATTTGATGCTGTTTCCTAAAATCTGTTGAGCTACTTTTGCCATCATTCACTTTGCCTCTGAAAGTTACAATAATGCTGTAGGCAAAATAGTAGATACAAAAAGCTTACACAGCCAGATATAAAGCATTAAAATGGCAAGTAATGCCAATTGTGTGGAGAAGGAATTGGCCACAATGGCCTTTAAGAAAGAAATGTTAGGAATGTTTATTGTTAGTGTCAGAATGTGACGCAGGGAAAAAAAAATCCAAAATGTGGCATGTGGCAGAGCCAGTACATTTCAGCATATGACTGGATGGATTTTCATGGAGGAAGAGGGATGAGAGGGAGTACAGTTTGTAATGGGGACAGTTCTCTTACACTGGTCATGTAGAGCTCGTGAGATCACAGTCCAATGCCATTTAAAGATTTGTAAGAAATAAAAGTAATTTAGAAATGTAGTAGAAAAACACAAGAATAAAAAACAGTTTCGACAAAAATGTAAAACTAGAAACTCTTCAACCCTAATGAAAACCCCAAGGAATGCACATCTTCAGTTAAATGTCACATTGCCTGTACGTGCCATGCGAGGTCTTCTCCTTGGGAAGGCAGAAAGGTGGTTGGAATGGGGACCCGTGCCATAAGCAGCACTTGCTCCACTGTAGCTTCCCTCATCTCTGCTCGGTTTTTCAGACCGGAGAACACTGTGGAAGGTGACATTGTGCTCGTATTGTTCTTTCATCCGTTGTATCTTTTCCCGAGGGACGTGATGAATATTTCTTCTGTAGAGTCAACAGTAACAGAAAATACAAGTATTTAGCTGTCTGTGTATGACAGGTTATCTTCACTTTGCTAAGGTTCTTGATAGGTTCAGCAGAATGGTTCAGGTCTCCACCGATCTCTTTCTGGCCTGTTTTTTCAAATTATTGTTCATTTCCACCTACTTCGTAGGAATATTATTGTGACTGCTGAAAAATGTAACACCAATATTTTTGGGGGGCAGACAGGATACAAGAAGTTGACAAATGTCTGAAATTAAAGAATTATGCAGAAGACCTGGGTGGTATTTTATACAAGTGTTGCTGTGTTTCAGCACTAACAGCTTGTTGGCTTCAGGGTGAGCTTTTGTACAGCTGGAGAAATGCAGCCAAGAGCCAAGCTCAGGTTGGTGGTGTCCTCACCTGTCCTCAGCCCTGAGCCATCATCTGCCTTGTGCTGCCTCCTCCTGCAGCCACGAGCACTCTGCGCCTTGGCCTGCCATTTGTGTCCATCACACACAGACAGAAGCAGCATTAATTTTTGACTAGAGGTCCTGGCTGGTACAAAACAAATCCATCCACTGGAATGAAGGACCTGTGCCTTGTTTTCTTGCAATAAGAAAATCATCTGTTAGCTTCTGGATTTGGTAGCTGGGTGAGCACTGTTCCCTGTAATACACTTTACATCAGGTTGGCTAAAGGCTATGAATTTTGCATGAATTTTTCGGTGACTGTGGCCATTAACCCTGCAGTCACCAACATCCTTAGAGCCACATTCTGCTGCCTCTATATCCTACCACATTGTGCAGATAGATTCTTTGCATCCCTTCTGTGTGTGTTAAGACCTTTACAAAGATCCTCTAGAAACCCATTTCTTAACCACACTTGATGTACCATCCCCACATGCTGCAGCAGGACAGTGTCTGTTATGGTTAGATTCTTTAGAACAGAAGTCTGAATATTGTCTGTAGTGCTTAGATATAGATTTGTGCCCAAACAAAAGAGACTGCTGCTCAAAATACAGAATGAAAATCAGGGCTCCTGCCCTATGAAGCTCGCAGCACAAAAACATGTTTCTGGGCTTGTCGCTTTTTCTACTGCCTGACTCACTTCAGGCTCTTTCAGGGCTGAATTCACTACAGACACAGTAATGGAAATTTTCCACAGCAGTCCATCTGTTGTCATTTACCAGGTACATTTTAGGGTATATGAAAAGGAAAGTAAGAAGGCTGACCTTCTCAGAGCACATCAACAAAATGAGAAGCTGTCTGCTCTATCAAAGAGAAAAAAATGTACCTTGTCAGTTCTTGAACATTGAACTTCCAGGGTGTATCTGGTTCTTGGAATGTAACTTCATATCTATTTTCACGTGCCTGAAGGATACAAAAGTTTGTTATGAAACTGCACTAAAAGCATTGGCACCTCTGCCAGAACTCCTCGCAAGAGACACCAATGCATCTTCAAAGAGTCTGGTGTATTTCTCACAAGTCATGAACTACAATTATAAGTCATATCTTGATATATTTGTGAACAAATAGTTTGGGAACTGTTCATGTCACTACTGGGGAAGGGGATGACATCCTGATCACCAAGAAGTCACAGGGCAGGTTCAAAGGTTGTTAATCTTTTCAAGTCATTTTGCCTTCACTGAATTACACAGCTGACCAATTAAACAACTACATTGGCACCTCTGCCCCTACTTCATCACAATATCCATTCTTAACTATAATTAGAGAACTATGGGAAAATTGAAGCAAATTTTTTAGCCATGTAAATGACCTTTTCAGTCAGATCACCTTGTAAATGTCATAGCTGAGTGTATATAAAAGCAATAAATCGGAGCTTTCCCTACCATCATCACATACGGCTTCATTTCCCAAGCATGGATGTTGGTATTATCAATAATAACCGGGCTTTTCCCATTCTTCATTGCTTTGTGTGCTGCAATGTAACACATTAAGTAAAGCTAAAATATATTAAATAACAGACTGAGCCAGGCCTTACAAGCCCCAGAATGTCCTTTCTTTGCCCACTGCTCGCACGCTTGGCTCCCCACCAGACTTGGGTTTGCAGCTACCACCCAAATGGGAGCCAAGGTCAGTGCCCAGCAGCTCTCCTGGAAGAGGTAGTGCAGCCTCTGGCTGATCTGAAGCTCTTATAGAACATACAACAGCCAAAAATTACTGTCATTTGCAGGAGACCCCTGTTATGTGATCTCAAAGTATGTTCACCATCGCTACAAATTCCTTCAGAGCACAGCCACAAAAGCGTGGTACATTGAGTAGAGATGTGGGGTTGTTTAGCTCTCAAACTTAAAACTCAGTTTGCAGGTTTTCCTCCTGTCTAACATTACCTTCCCCCCATTCCAGGTCAGGACAGACACTTAAGACGTTACAGGCAAAGGCTGCCGTGCCTACACTGCAGGGAGTGGCTGCTGGGCTGGTGTCTGCAGGGCACCTGCTGGCACCAGCTTGGGCAGTGCTTCGTAACAGTCACTGCTTTACTCTCTAAAATAACATCAGTCAACCTCCAACATTTTTTTATTTACAAATTTCCCTTTTGTAAGTCAGAAAAAAATCAAACCAGAAATGGTAAATTTATTTTTTTAGCCAACACCCCACGAACAGCAGCATATTACACCACTACGAGATATTTTAATTTGAAGGCTAAGTTTAAAGACAACCTGAAATCCAAAACTATTCTGCACAACCCCTGGATCAAGTTCAGTCACCTCTTTTTTGGTTCCACTTGTGTGCATCCTCTAGGAAGTCAGGCTCAAAGATGTAGATGCCATTTTCAACAAAGAAGTCATCAGTACTAAGGACTACAGCACTGGGGTAGTCACGTTTCAGCTGTCTGCAGATAAAAAAAAAAAGATGAAAGAAGGATTAGTACATGGTAACACCTTTAAATAGAGACCATTAAATCATGAGCCATGAGTGCTCTGCAAATACACACAGTGCTTCATTTGAAAAATCCCAATTTCAAGGATCTGAAAGTACTGCAATCAGTTGATGGACATGTAGGAGGAAAGGAATGGAGCCTGAAGGTGTGGGCTTCATTTCTTTAATTCAACAATCTACACTGTGCTGTCAGCATCTGAGTCTTTAATCATATTAATATACTCAGCATTCCTTCTGAGTAAAGACCAAAAAAAAATAAAAAAAAAAATAAAAAAAAAATCCAGCAACCCAAAAACCTGCTTATCCCATGGAAGGTGGTGTCAGAAGACAATCTGACAGTGGGAATTTTGCTACAGATATTTCTGAAGAT
>VZRN01002384.1:468552-478654 GCA_013397935.1 Dasyornis broadbenti
GCCCCGAGGCCGCGTCCCACGGCCCCCGCGGGCGGGGCCGGGCGGGATCACGCGTCCCTCCATGGCCCGAGCGGCCGAGACTTTGCCCCGCGAAATCGAAAGCTGCTGTGAGCGGAGAGACGCGGGCAAGGACGGGCATCTGCGGCTCGCCCAGCCACAGCGCTCAGCTACGGCACTCGCTGCAGACCCGGAACTTTAGCCCAAGATACCATCTCCAGTTATCTAAAGTCAGGATTATTCCCCAAATTCTCATAGGCGAGAGCATACAAACCAGCACTGACAGGATTCAGTCCCATGTGCTGCCTCTGTTACTGCGAACTACAGGGCAGGCCCGAAAGCGAATCATCAAAGCCCAAAAGAGAAACTGGGCTGGCTACAGGACCCCAGGTATGCACGGAGACTTTTTCTTCTCCGCCCGGCCGCCCCCTCCCTAGCAACGAGCTGTCGGAGAACTCTTCAACCACAGAAGGATGCCAAGGGGATTCAGCTGAACAATCGCCTAGCACGGAACAAATGACCCCATGCATCAACCTAATTTTTTTTTTTTTCCCAAACATATTATCAAACGAGAAAGTAAAGGAAGTTTAACAAGATTTATTTCCTCTCAAGAAAACCTGATCACCACAGACGCCAAAGCAATTACAGCTTCTGGTAAAAGCAAAAATGGTTGGTGTGGTACCACACTCTCCCTCTCAGAGCCACACACAGCATCATGCCCAGCTTGGTCAGGAGCCAGCCCCAGGTATGCCCCAGGGACACAGCACCACCAACCCTCAGTGCTGGAGCTTTAGGGTCTGAAGTTACAAACAGAGCTAAAGAGAATGTTCACATACAGGGAGAAAGCCTAGCTCCCCAGGGTCATGGCACACCAACACCAGCTGAAGCAAGTGGGAAAAATGTGGCAGGAAAGAAGATACATACATTTGAAATTCTTAGATGCTGGGGGGGGGGGGTTAAAGTAAACTTAAATTGGCAACACTCTACTAAGAGATGAAAAGTGATTTGCACATATAAGAAAACAGTGAGATTTTGAAAACTATTTTTATTTCAAGCATTCTGGAAGGCCTGGATTCAGTAACAGAAAATATAGGCATCCAAGATTTCTCTCTCAATAAGCAGAAGTAGGAAGACAGTATTAATCCTTGAGTGACATTTTCCTGAAATCAAACTAACTTGTCTGCTGCCACTGGTACAATACAGAAGTCTGAAGCTGTGCTTATGGCTGGAATGAACTCCCTTCCTCCTCCTCTTTACATTTTGTATAATCCTCCGCTGGTGGGAGAGCAGGATATTTCCAGCCAAGGAAAATACACATATGTACATGCAGTGCAGCCAGAAAATTTTACCAGTGGTACAACATTAATTTACAAATACATACGTTGTTAACTGCTTACATGTAGATGCGGTATTTAAGTGGAAAGTGGAGACACATGGGCAAATTCCACCATGGTGGAGCTTCAGCACGAGTGCAGTCAGGTCCTGGCTCTTCAGCTGATGTATAAACACGTGCAAGGAAAGGTGAGGAAGAGAACGTGAATGAATAAATGGATAAATATTCTGGATCTGCAGAAGTGGAAAATACCATTTCTGACAAATAGAGAAGTTTTCCTGCTTCTCCTCTTCTCATTGATCTTTTCTCACACTTGTCGTTGTTAAGTGAGGTGACAGTTGTCTGTTCTTTCACTCCCTCTCCCTAAAAGGAAGTGTCCAGCCTTATGCATGCCTCATAATTGACAGAGGTTGCTCTTTACAATTAATTATAATTTAACTCTCTCTGCATATGTAAATATTTCCAACACTGCTAACAGAAACATCAAATCACTGTGCTGGTGCTACCAGTGCTACTTACACATCTTTTCAGTCTACCACAAACCATTCACTTCCTTCCTCCACCGTGTTTGAATCAGATGCACAGTGAAATGTTCTTGTTTCTGTAGTCCCAAATTCCCAAATGAATCCAGCTGAAGGGAAGCATAAAACCTGGTTTCAGGAGAAAAGAAAGTAAATTGTGTACCCCCAGATGAGTGAAGAGGAATGACAGATGAAGATTTTTTCCATTTGGGGTTGTAAAGGGACTGGGTGTAATTATGAGGGTGAAGGTAGAAGCAGGCCAGGACATGTAACAAGCACCTTTCCCTGCAGGTGAGCATCACTCCCTGCTCCTGTGGCAACATCTTGGATCCTGATACAAGTAAATTAAATGCCTGAATTAAAAATTTTAAGTGAATTAAAACTCACACCTCATGGTGACAGATGCCTCTAGTCTACACTCTCAATCTCTTTATACCACACCTGAGGATGTACAGAGAAAGTGTAAGTCCCAAATGGCTTCAGAAAATGACCTTTTGCTATACACAGTTATCTCAATTTTGATCATTATTACATAGACAGTGAGGTTGATACTGGGGGAAATGTTGAGGGGAGGTGGCCAAAGATGTACACCAAAAAATCTACAGTGGTTTCTTTCTTCCAGGTTATCCCTCATATTTAAAATTCTTTGTGGTCAGCTGAAGTCCTTCCATGGTGAGTCCTTCAAAAGCGAGAAGTTTCTGGAATCAAAAAAAAAAAAAAAAAAAGGGGTTATGNAGGGAAAATTTTTTGAAAAAAAAAAAAAAAAAAAAAAAAAAAAGAGGTTATGCTGAAGTTCTACACAAAGCACAGGCTGCAAAAAGACTTCACAGCTGTAAATTCAACCCTCAGATTGAGAAGAGTTCACCTGTCCAATGAATTCTAAAGAATTCTAAATAATTTAGAACCATTCTAAAGTCTCTAATACTCAGCTGTTGGTCTAAAAAGTTAAAAAGAATAGAGAGGAAGCAGAGGAAGCAATGGAAAGCAAAGGAAAAATAAAGAAATGCAAGGAGAGTGGAAAAGGAAGTTAACTTGGATGTCAAAACTAGAAGCAGTTAAGGACCTTACAATCTCAAAGCTGAAATATAAGGAGTGACACAGTGGATTTTTTTTTCTCTACACATCACAAACCCTATATAATGAGCAGCTGTTCAAAAATTACCACCATAGTATGGCTACATCTCAATATTTTTTTTTACAATGTGAATTGTGTCTCCTGTTACATGACAGACCTTCACATTATGGAGTTCTTGTGAGGCACCCGCACAACCCAATGGTTGTTCTTTCCTGAGAGCACCAGAAACACTGCTGTGGGCAGCTCTTATTCCCCCAGGTAATTAGACTCTTCGCTTAAGTGATTTTTGGGCCAGGTTTTCCTGGTAAGCACTGTAAAAGGCAGGTGAGGTTTTCTAGTCAAATTCTGTGCACTTTTTCATGCTTCATTTTGTTTAATATTAGTGGTTAAATGTCAAAGGACAGATAATTTTTTTTTCACTATTATCTGTGTATCAGAGTAGCACCTGGAAGAGGTTTGGCCAATGGGATGATACTTTCTGTGGCAATACTGGAAGACTGTTTTAGTCAGCTTCTTATCTTTCAGATTAATTTTTTCATGTTAGCCAAAAACCAGTCCAGCCTGTCCCAGCTATATGGTCCTGCTTCTTTGTCCATGTCCTGCTGATCTAATGGGGTCTAGGACAATTTGTTTCAGCTCCATAGTCCAGACCAAAAACCATGTCTTCATGCATTGGATGTTAGAGCTGAACTACCTCACTCTGATTGCCAGGAGCATCATAGCCAGCAAAGGGAAGTGCTGGGAATAGCACAGCCAGGGAGAGGAGGAGCAATAACAGAGGGCATCAAGAGATTTGTCACATCAAAACCACACCCTTCCAGGCTGTTGTGGAAGAAGTCTTCCTGCAGGGAGTTACTGACTGCTGTGCTTCAAAAGGAAACATGCCAGCTTCTACTTTGCAGTAGTCCTGCAGATAAATGCTTAAAATGACACATTTGTATTGCACCTGGCACTTGTGACCCCTAGTCTAAGCAGAACTTCTAGGCCCCAAAATAATGCTGTTTTCACTGATCTCACGATTACTGAAACTGGGAGCTCTTGCTTAATCTCCAGAACAAATACTGATGTGCTGCCAATGCTGCAATAAGGAGCTCTCACAAAAACTTGAGATTAACCCTGTATGTTCACAGAGGAACACCATCACTGTTCACCCTTCCATGGGAATAAAAACACCCTTACACAACATGAATACAGAAGTATGATCATTGTGCTAACAGATTAATTTTCATGTGGCCGGTAACGCTCAGTTTGCTTTCCAATCTAAAGGGTCTGAAATGATTGTATTAGCTCTCCCTTTACTTCCTATGATTTTAAAAGCTTTCGGTAGGAATGTCTCAATTTTCCTACTTTTTTATTTTCCCCCTGGCATTTGAAGGAATCAAATCCATTTCAACATTTACAGTTGTTCACTTGAGCAGTTTTACAACCACTCTGGGACATCATTCTTGGCAAGTCTGCTTTAATCAGCAACCAGAGGAGACTTATTTTGTGGTGAGGAAAGACAACCTTATCCCTCAAAGCCAGGGTCACCATCGATCAGGAAATCTCACCTGTCTTTTTACAATGCCTACACGTGCAGACTTCAGAGGAGCACTGGAATACTCATATAGGGTCTGCATAACTCAATATCCTGTGCCTGACAGTGAGTATGAGCTGACTGAAAACCCTAAGACATGCTTTTTCCTTTCCACATACTTTTCTTCGTTTAACTTTTTTTAACATCCTGCATTTGTAAAAGCTTAAAAGCAGTCCTTCACCTGAAGGTTTGGCTGCAGAATACATGGCCCCTGATTATCAGAGCTGACTGCTGCCCAGACAGCACGCCCTGCACGTCCTCTCCTCATATCTGCAGCAGCACGACCTCATCTGCTCCCTTGCCCCAGCATTGGCACTGAGCTGGACCTTACAGCAGCTTATCTAAATTCCTCAGTCCAGCAGAAAAGTATTGATTTGTTTGCTGTGGGGTGAGTGAGTTAAATTATAGCCTTCATGACAGCCAGCAAGTGCTGGAGCTGCTATCTGGAGGAGGGCTGGGAGGAAAGGCACTTCACACTTTGGGCAGCAGCGACCCATTGCATCAGCCTGGTCTGAGATGGCAGATCACAGCTACAGAGCAGCCTTAACCCATCTGACTCTGGTGTGTCATCCTCTCTCCAACAGCATTGAGGACTTTCCTTGAGTAATTTCTGTTGCTGAACTAAAACAAAGCAAAACAAAAACCCCACAAAACCCCCTGATTAACTTCCCTCCTCCTCCCAATATAAAACTCCAACTGAATCACCACCCCATTCCAGCATAGATCTCAATGACCAAGCCCTGCAGAGACAGTGCAAAGCCTTTTTATAAGCCAAACCCAGATGGGGAGTCTTCTTTCACGGCAACGTCTGCTTTGCTCTCATTCTATATTCCATAGAACTAACACAAGCTGACACAGTAGAGCATTAGACTGCAACACCACATAACAAACAGGGGTTTGCTGACAGCAGACAGTGGCTGGGTCACAAGTGCACAGGGCTGGGGGTCACTTCTGCTGTGCTCGTGACAAGCAGGAGTGGAAGACTGAAACAACTTTGGGAGTAGCAGGGCAGACAGACAAAGGGAGTAAATCTAATGGGAAAAACCAATTTGTTGGAGTCAGCAATTGGATAAAGGTACAGACTATAATGCAGGATAATCTGCTAGCATGTATCTTTCCTTTCTTGAAGCACAAAAGGAAAAAAAAAATTTCATCTTTCACATTGCCTCCTGGGAAGATAACAAAGCTCTTTGTATCTGTTCTTTAGCATACAAACATTTAATCAGTAACCTGGACATTTCTGGATGATCACTTAGGATACAAACCCACACAGACCTCCAGTCAGGACCAGTCATTTTTGTCATCACTGACATGTAATCAAATCAAACCCCTTTCAAGAGGTTTCAATTCCAACCCAAACTATTCAACTACCTCCCCTCTGACATGAACCTCCACTGTGAAAACCTCCATGTTTATAACAGTCCCAACACAGTGCACATTCACCTCCTTGACTCTTGCTCCAACCATAGACTTATGCTCAGGTCAGGCATGGGGTGCCAGATGACAAAAACCCCCTGACCAGGCCCCATGCAGATGATATTCCAGCAGTCCTGTGATGTCTGGATGGGAATAATTTAAACCTCAGGATATGGAATCCCTTTTTCTGGCTCAGTTTGCTCATGGTACAAGTTATTCTATTTCCACGTTCCTCAGTTTATTTGTTTAAAAAGTACAAATTAATCCATTTTCCATTTTGGAAAGAAAAACTGGCAGCAAGTGATAGAGAAGTTAAGCTGACATTTTCCTGCTGGAACCCATAATCCTTCCTTCTTATCACAATTTTCCCATAATATCTCTCATAAACAAACCAAAGAAACCTTGCTAAGTTACCAAAGGGTTCAAAAATTCACTGGGCAAGCAAGAACATGATAGCATACTTTCTAATGCTCAGTAGTACACTTTGTCACACCAAATGAAAATATTAATGAAAACTTCACACTTCAATATATGGAATCTTATTGTGACCTCCTACTACCGTTTCTCCACTGAAAAGCAGAACTGCCACTTTCTCGTAACTTGGTGAAATACTGTTTTATTACTCATACAGTTCTCTTCATAATTAGACTCTTAATGAAGCCAGCATTACTCTCCCTGCTGAAAAGACAAGGAAAATAGGGCTGTGATGACTCACAACAGATTGCCACAGCAACCAAACTGGGAATAAAGTCCAGCTCTTAGGCATCTTACCCTGTTGCTTTCACTTCACCAGGCATGTTTTAGATTTCAGAGGAAAAACTAAAATCATATGCCTTTAATAATGAAATCTTGCCTTCTCTTTCCCCTATTCAGGCTTGAAAAAACCAAAACCCGAACAACCCTCAACCCTAACCGAATTAAAAACCAAGTAAGTTGAGGGACACTAAATGCACCTTAAAATTATAATGAACAATGTTCTTTACATATTTGGTCAAATATAATAAAAGGGTGAATTATTCACAAGATGACTGATTACCTGTTTGTTCATGCAGAATTTAAGACAGTCAGTCATGACTGATGAAATGGAGCATCCAGACAGCCAGTGTAGGTTATGATGTTCTCCTCTATCACATCTTGACACAGTTCCATATCAACTATTTCAGAAGAGTCTTGATTCTCTTGGTGATTTTTATTTAGATCTTCAAGACTAATAATATCATCTAAAAAATAAATAAATTACAAACTGCAGCCAGAGACACCTAAAATTACCTTACATAGTCTGTAGTTTCTGTTGTGTCAGGATAGAGTATTTCTAGAATAAGCTTTTATTTCATCAGAATCTTCTTGATCTTTGCCTCCTAAATCGCCTGTAAAATAAATGAAATCTTTCAGCTTTGTCTCTTATGGCGGGTGGGGGGTGAGAGGCAACACTCATGCATGTGTGTGTCTATTCTCACTCTTATGCTGCCTCTCCAAAAGCACCCTTTTTCTCTAAAATAAAGAAACTTCTATTTTAGATAGCAAATTCTACCAGCTTTAAGGGAGCTACTGTTGCGTATTTTTAAACTCATTATGGAACATGTGAAATTGTACTGCATTAATATGGCAATCATGGAAAAAGACAACGAGCAACCTTATCCCATAACCTCCACACTGCAGGAATTAATGCACACAGAAATCCAGATCTTCACATGAACCCTGATTATCTCTTACTGCTCACGTGTGTGACCTCAGGTGCTGTTTGACAGTGGCTGAACGTGAGCCAGCATGTATCCAGGTGGCCAAGAAGGCCAATGGCATCCTGGCCTGGATCAGCAGTAGTGTGGCCAGCAGGATCAGGACACTGATTGTCCATTTTCCTTGGCACTGATGAGGCCACACCTTGAATTCTGTGTTCAGTTCTGGGCCCCTCACTACAAGAAAGACACTGAGGTGCTGGAGTAAGTCCAGAGAAGGGCAACGGAGCTGAGGGAGGGTCTGGAGCACAAGTCTGATGAGGAGAAGCTGAGGGATCTGGGGGTGTTTAGTCTGGAGAAAAGAGGACTCAGTGGGGACCTTGTCACTCCCTGCAACTGCCTGAAAGGAGGGTGTCAGCCTCTTCTTCCACATAACAAGTGACAGGATGAGAGGAAATGGCCTCAAGTAGTACTGGGGAGCTTTAGATTGGCTATTAGGAAAAATTTCTTCACTGAAAGGGTGGCTGGGCATTGGAACAGGCTGCACAGGGAAGTTGTGAAATCATCATCCCTGAAAGTGTTCAAAAAGCAGGTAGATGTGGCACCTGGGGACATGGTTTAGTGGTGGACTTGAGCAGTTCTGGGTTAATGGTTCGACTCAATGATCTTATAGGTCTTTTCCAACCTAAATAATTCCATGATTCTATTATTATGTTGACAATTTTTAGTGATAATGAAGTTTAATTAACTTGAAGATACTAAACCTTTCAGGGAAGTAAAGTCTCAAGAAAGACTATTTCATACTAAACATCATTCTGATATGGAATGGATAAACTTGAGCTAATTACTGGAATAATTCCATATGGGAAATTTTATAAGGCAATTTTAGCACTCAGATCAGGAAACGTGATGATTCACGGCAACCATAACTGTCATACCATGTACACAATCAATAGTGGCACAAATTCATTTATCACATCCTACTGCTTTTGCACAAAGATGGGTCTTATCACTCATTTGTGATGAAAAACCCTTTGATAAGAATTTTATACAGTTTTTGTATCACAGAATAGACTTACCAGTCAAGCCGTCTCCATTCTGCAATCCTTTGGTTTTCTGTTTTTCCTAGAATAGATAACAATAGTCCAGCAAAAAGAAAGTATGTGATGAGACAGTTTATTATTTTGGCCAAGAACAAAGTCCATGCTCTATTTTATAATTACTAGTTCATTGTATTTACAGGATTTTCCTGATTTCCACTATCAGACAAGGAAAAAAAGTAATTTGTAAGTTAACACTTTACAGCTAGATAAAGAAAATTAATTAGCCTACAGTCACACAGAATAACTTCTCTGTTGCAACTCTAGCAGAGGTGATGGAGGATGAGATTTGCTCAGATGATGAGAGAAAACTATAAGAAGGAAAACACCTGAATGATGGTAGCTTGTACTTAATGAACATAGGCCAGGTCAAGACACAGGTATCAAAACTTTTTCTCCCTTTTTGAACTACTTTGCACACACTTCTGAAGTTGATCTTTCAAAACCTGAATCCTACCATGGCCATGAGCTGGTTCAAGAAATATTCAGAGGAGTACATAAAACATCCATCTCCTCATTGTGAGTATTAAAGCAAATTTACTAACAAAGAACTGAAGAATTCCTCTTTGCACCTGAAATATTGGAAAGCCTTACAAAATCCCCTAAAATTCATACCTCCACAGAGGTCTTCCACAGTAAATAGATCATCTTTGAAACTTTCCAGTCAAGGGGAACTATATAATCATCTGGCAACAAGGATTCTGCAGAAGAAAATATTTTTTGCAGTTGAGTGTTCAGATTTCTCCACAGCCAAAATACATCACTGAATTACAGTTTTTGCACATGTTATTTATATATATTTTTTTTTAAAAAGCAGATATTTAAATGAGCCAGCAGCAAAATCAGAATTTAGAATTTGTACAATCTAAGGCCAGTGCACAAGAGGGGAAAGAGGGGGAGGGAGATTTGGGTTTGGTTTCTTTATTTAGACAAAGGCTTTCCTACCATACTTTCATTTCCCCTGCATACTCCCTTAAAACTAGGCACACACAAGAAAAACAAAGCTTTCAGGCAATAAATTAAAAGAAATGGAACTTTAATAACAACCTTTAAATTTTAAAATGTTTAATTACACGAATTTGTGCGGTATCATGAGAGAAGTTACTTCCTTAAATGTTTTAACTCTAACACTGTTTAAGAAGCTGAAAAGATTCTTTGTAGGAAAACTGTCTGAAATACATTCTACATTTATATGAGAATCATACAAGCAAGACATTCAACTAAACTTTCCATTTATAAACAACTAAAGACATTTATTCACCAAAAATTTCCCCTCCAAAATAATTTCAATAAAAATTGACTGAAATTCTGTGTTGTAAAATAATTCTGCTCAAATGTATGCATGGATAAATAGTAGTGTGTCAATATACAGTATGCAAAAAAAAAAAAAAAAAAAGCATAATTTTTG
>VZRN01002384.1:478701-522963 GCA_013397935.1 Dasyornis broadbenti
TATACAGTATGCCAAAAAAAAAAAAAAAGCATAATTTTTGAAATTGTAGTATAATAGTAACAAAGGAGAATGTGGCCAGCCAGGCAGAGTTCTGATGGGAAAACCCCAGCAGTCAGCAAGCACAAGCTGGCAGAGCTTCAGAGAGATATTGGGGTGGATTTGTATTTCTTAAAGGTTATTTCCAAAGGAAACTTATCTAAACTCCAGAGAATGTCATCTGTTACTGACTCAGAGAAGAATGACATTTTGGTTCACTAACCTACTGTGTTTCTGAATGCCCGGTTTTTCTTTTTCTTTCTTGGAAGACCCCTGTTTTCAAGTGATGGCCAACTCCCACTAAGATTATGAAATTTAAGATCACAAATATGAAGATCCACCAACTTTGGAGAAGAAGAATGTTTTATATGTAACAATTGAGGACATCAGCAGTACTTACTTGCTTAATTTCAGCTCTATATGGCAAGTTCTTTGGTGTGTGATGCCAGACTTAGGTAAAGCAGCACTGCAGGTCCTTTAGGGACCAAGACAAGTAACGCTTCCCATGATTTGCATCACTGTTCTGGCAGGTAGCATTGCCACTGACTTTTGAAAAAAACCCAAAGAATCCTTAGGTCAGTTTGGGCAGATAAACAGACATAAGCTGCTCCTCAGTTGTCAGATTAAAATCTTCATATGAAAATTCATGTTTAACTTTAAATTCTACAAACTAATGTATGTACAGATGTACATACATGAAACAAACAGATGTAAAGGTCTGCATACTGAAAAGCTTGTCTGTGTTTTTTGATCCTATTTGTAGTCTAAATGCAAGTTACAGTTTCTCCACTAAATTTGGACCCAAGAAGTTGTAGAACCTTATGCACAGGGAACATGGCTCTTTCAGCAGGTGTTCTAAGGTGACTGCCAAGCAAAACTCCATTGTTGTTGTTGCTGGTTACAGCTCAGTGGGATTATATTAGCCTGCAGTATATTAGGAAACAATAGTTGCCACACACAGTTCCTTTGAGGACTGATGGTCTTTTACATGCTAACTTAAAATTATGAAACTGAAAGAACAAAAATAAGACATCTGGAGCTCTGGATGGCAAGTATACAACACTGGGACACTTCATAATCAGGCGTGAATAAAAAGAAGTCATTCACTATCAGAAAACACATCTTGTGAGTTTGATATTCAATTTCAAACTAAATTAGATTTTGGGAAAGATTTTCAACAGTATCTAAGTCACATCAGAGTGTATGAAAACTTAATTAAAAAAAAGGATGTTACTATCTGGAATATAAATCCAAATTTGCAACCTTTGTATAAGAGCACACATTTTGCACCACATGTTCATTTAGTTCCATAATCATCACAGTAAAATCTAACTCAGTAGGATGTATTAAAACATCATTTAGTTCTGTAATCAACACAGCAAAGTCTTACTGGGATATATTAAAATGTCAACAAGTGTTTCATGCTTTGGATTTAAAGTTAGTCAATTTTTGTTACTAAAAATACTGGCAAAATACAGGGCCAAACCAAAAGCCCCTTTGACAGAGACTGAGAATTTTAGGTAAAAACTAAAATAAAACTATCACCAAAGCTGCAGTGATTTGTTTCAACCGGATTAATACCCAACTAACAACTGCAATAAAAATTAGTTTTGTTTGGTTTTTGATTTTGAGGGAGTGCTATTTTTTTTTGTTTGTGGGTTTTTGGGGGTTGGCTTGTTTTGTTTTGTTTTATTTTACATAGGAGTAGTAAGAAAAGCATTATACCCAGTGGAAGACCTGGAGAACCAAAGAGCTGCACAAGTTGAGAAGCAAATCCTAATGATAAGGGAAGTCCCAGAAAACTACATTTCATATCTGCATCTTGATAATCTTCAAGTTGTGAGGCCTCAGCTGGCTCAGAGTCATCTGCTTCATTCACATTTTCACTGCAGCTTGCCAATGTATTAGAATCTTCTAGATATTCAGAAGCATCTTTAACAGATGTCAAAATATCTGGTTGGCCATTTGTAACCTCTGAAGAAACATGTTCATCCTCGTTCTCTTTTTTATCGACTACCTTTTGTGGCTGAAGAGTTGTAGCTTGCTCCTCTTTTGTTTTGGAATCTACCCAGACCCTGCAGGCACATTTTGATATAGGAGAACATTGTCCTGAATGAATGTAAGAAAAATTATGTAACAGAGCATCTGCATCTGGAGTGGGTAAGGAATAGGTTGCCTCGGCATCAGTGTAAGGTGCAAAATATTCCTGCAATGCATGGTCCTGTTCATGTGCCTCTCCAGTGTTCTTGCTTAGAAAGTTCTTTTGCCTCACTTCCAAAACACTTTTTTGAGGAATATCTTCTCTTATTGGGACTTCCTTCCCTCCCTCTGCATCACCAGCAATCTGTCTAGGTAGGTTAAACTTCGGTGCTAATTTGACAATTCTCTTGTATCTCTTCCTCTTCAATGTAATTGGTGTAGCATCATTTATTGGCACATTTACTTCACTCGAACCCTGCATGGAGGTAGCCCTGGCTTCCACTAGGGAATCAAAGTGCACTTTATCAGTTGGAGATGCTGACAGACCATTGCTCATTACATTGCCAACTTCCTCAGTTTCTGTTTCATGATGCTTTTCCTTTACCAATCCTTCATTTGACTGATAGCAGTTAAGCTCTGCTGAACTGTTCATGTGAGTCTGTTCAGGTTTCATCACTTTTTGAGGTCTTTGTTCACCTACAAATTTATCCTCGGAAACTTGAGTATTGAGGCCAATCTGCAACTCCTCAGCAGATGAATTAATTGAAAAAGAAGCGCAGGCACTGGAGCTAGTCTCTTCTGCTTTTACTGCACCTTTGCCCTCTGTGTTATCAGGCACGTTATCAAGTACATTTGAATTGTAACACTGAGAGATTTCTTTTTCGTCACTGTTTAAACTTATCGGCTTGGCTTCCAAGTCAGGTTCACGTGTAATTTGACATGATCCCAGTTGGTCTTCTGTGCTTAACAATGACATATCATAGTCTTCAGAAATGTCTTCTGTTTCCTGGATGGAATTTTTATCATTGCTTATTTTTAGGACACCACAGAGATTATCTTTGTGCCTTTGATTTGCTTCCTCATCATCTAATGCATTTTTGGTTACATTTTCAGTACAAAAAGGTTTTACATCTTTTGAAAGCAAACTGTCACTTTCTACAGGTAACTCATTTTTCTCTGCACTATTTGACATAAAGGAGACCTCAGGCACAGTGACCAGAAACCTCTCTCTTGAAACCCCTGCAGCTTCTTTTAGGCTTTCATCACCACTCTTAGGCTGCTCTTCACAAACTATTATTGGATCCTCTAGGCCTCTGCTGAATGTACACAATGATTTTTTGTTTTTTTCTTCCAAATCATCCTCTTTGCTTTCTGATCCATCATGGTCACCTGGAACTGGATGATGAGTTACTCCATATAAAATTTTCTTCGTAATTTCTGTACGATTAGTTTTCATTGTTTTGTTTCTTTGCCGCTTTTTCTTCTGTTTCGCTTTTGTTAACAGGTATCCAGGGTTCTTGCTTAAAATTGCCCCCCTATGTGAAAACAAAGAAGATTAAATGTAAAACCCCAAACAAATAAAAAAACCAAACTCCCACTAAATTAGAATAATAATGTATTCATGGTGATCAATTTGAAGAATTGGTACTTTATGTTAATATGATGATCAAACACAGACTATCTGCTTTTTTCAATAGATAAGATCTCAGATAAAACCTTCTATTGATTAAACAAATGTTTAATCAATACAATTCAGGACAATCCTGAACATTTAAATCTGTTCAAATAAATCCAGCTGCCATCTCAATAACTTCACTTTACAAAAAGTATCACAACTAATTGCAAGACCAAACATCGTGTTTCTGGACATGTTGTTTGAATAATAGATCCTGATGCTGAATAATAGAGCTGATGCTATTCTGAAATGTCATTAATTTCATGTCATGCTGAGCAGAAAGGTACTAAGTGCAGGACAATGTCATCCATTAAGATCAAATACTCAAATTCAAAACATACTAACCAAACTCTGATATTTACTGTTCAGTATGTTACGTGTTGACTCATACATATTTGGAAGAAATATTTCATACTGTATTACCAGCAAAATAATACACTGTGGAAAAATTAAGGTAGTTGTAGGAAAAAACAGCATGTTTATTTACAGTTAATTTTGTAGCTCTTTTCGGAACATCTTATTTATTTTCTCTGCATTTCTCATCAAATGTAACAGAAAGCAGCCCTAACTGACTTCTCTGAAATCTTAGTGTTGGCCCATCAGCCAGCTAACCCCGAACACTTGTAAGAAAAACCCGGTCCAGGATTCCATCCATGAATCTAACATCTCCTGTTGCAATTCTTCAGAGAGATGAGATTTTCAGAGCTAAGTTTGACTGATAAACCTTTGATACAAAGACCTGCTCCTTTTCTGTACTTCTTCACTTTTCTGAAACCCTTTTCTTGGGATAATACTTCACAACACACTAAGGCAAAGCAGTAGCTAGAATTATAGGGTAAAATTATTTATTTTTTGGGAATTCATATGCAAAAAGGCTTTAAGTGCTGTATTCTGAAATTCTTAAGAGAGAAACAAAACAAAACAAAAAACAAAGGATGACTGCCAATGAAGAGGGAAAGCTGATCACTAAGAGGCAGCCTGGGAACTAAAGGTCACCTAGGGAAATCTATCCTTATCCTTTACTCATTCTTAAATTTATTCATTGTTAGTCTTTTGCAAGTTTTTTCTTAATTTGAACTCTACAAAGCAAACCCTCCTAATTCTCTGAATGCAAAGGACAGCAGCAGCCTTCTCAGCATAGCAATGAAGTCTCTTGACTGAAACAGGATTCAAAAGTCTTGATGCCTTGACATTGCTGCAAAGAACACTACAGATCTCCGTAGTGATCTTGTTGAAAAGCACACAAAATTTATTGTCCTATAATGGTTTCCAGATGAGACATTCTATTAAGAAATGGGACTTCCCTCAAATGTTGGCGTTTAAGTCCACATGGTGCTCTGCTCCAAGTAATGAAAACTGACTTCCCCTTTTCCAGCTCAGTGTATTTTCGATACCGTGCCCTATGGTTGAAGTGTGGATGTCTACACCACAGATGACTGAAGTAAGCCAAGAGAAATTCCGTGTTCAGTTCTGTTCACCATACACTCCCTAGTCAGCAACATGCCTCCTATCGCTCCAGACAGAGACAAAGGATGCCAAAGTTTTAGGATTTAATAGATCTTATTTGTGTATTGAAATAAATGATATCAAAGTGAAGCACCTGCAATGGTAGCTGGAGAGATTACTTTCTTACATATACCCCAGATTTGCAGAAATCATATACTAATCCAAGATTAGGTCTTAAATCTTGACACTAACTTTCTTCTTCGGTGAAGAAAATTCATGACTTGAAAGATGTTTTAGACAAGGAAATTCTCTGGAGTTTTCAGGTTCATAAAATCCCTTATCAGTGAAATAGAAAATAATGTCTGAATTTTAACTGTTTTTAAAAACATGTTTTAAAATGTTTTTAAGAGAATAAAACATCAGACCTATGCACCAATTCCAAGAAGAATTTATTGTTGTACCTAAAAGTCCTTGTGCTGCCAGAACAACTGCAGAAATGACAACCAAATTACCCATGTCAGCACTGACACAGGAAAGGAATGAACTTCTCCAGCCTAGGTATTATTGTAGCTATACTCTGCTTATCACACACTTCTCCCAGATGTGAATTTGCTCTGCTACTAACAGAAATGAACCTCTCTAATACTAGTGCAAGCATGTTTCTGTTGTCTAACCCCTGACACATCTGACAACACTTTCAGGACAATGCTGACAGAAACTTCCTTAGGCTGGGATGTTGCATGAAAGGGTATTGCAGAAATGAGGGGAAAGCCTTAAAGGTCTGCAAACTTATTTAGTCTCCTTAGTATTAATTCTGAATGAAGAGGAAAAACCACACTGGATGGGATTCACTTCAGAATGTAAAACCAGAAAAAATTCATCGCAAATAATGGGAAAAGAATCCCCTGGATGATCCAGAAAAACGAACAGCTCTTACTGCATTGAAATTGTTGCATGCCAAAATAATAACAAATGCAAATGTTGGTCCAGGGTGATGATTTAGCATACCTGGATATGACCATCCATAGTGACATTTGACAGTTCATCATAAATACAATGACATAATCTCTGTGCTTTGGAAATACAACATTTTATAACAGTTCAAGAAAATTAGTTTTCTAAAGATTTGAATTTCCTAAAGAAAGGACTAAAGCAAAAAGGAAAGTGATTAACTATTAAGTGCAGAATAATCAAATGTATTATTCTTCATTATTCCAGGTAACTTTTAGCTTTCAATTGATTCTAAGAAAATACTACTCCAAAGAAATACTCTAATGAACTGTGATGGCATAGCTAACATTTCCTGCTGACAGTCTAACCCAGTACCATGTTTAGGTTTCTGCATTCAATGAAGCAAGTTGCCTACTGGTTATCATAAGATTTCTCTTCATTCCTCCTCTTTTAGTCCACCCACATAACTTTTAAGAGCTTCTCTTACTGTAAAACTATAAGGCACGCAAACTCTGAGAAAATGCAAGAACCAGCACGGAAACAGACTTCTCTTCTTTACAGGGACATTTGCTAGTGAGTGGTTTTTAAACCCATCCAACATATGCAAAAGGGAAAAGAAGAAAGGTGCTGTTTCAGCTGGTATTTAAATTTTGCTGCATATGATGCATTTAGAAACGTGGTTTGTAATACAAAGACCCAAAAAAATGTAATGGTGTATTTTTGAAATAGGAATTCCCCTTCTGTAACAACACTTTTAAATTTCTCAGCCTACTGTTTGGACAATACTAAAGGCTTTTTGCCATAATTCTGTTACATGTGACTTCAAGCTTGTACCTACTGCTCAAAGTAGCACTGACCAGCTTGACTGAGAGTCAGGGTTCAGATGACACTTTTAACTGGAGAAACAAATGCACTTTCACAACCACTGAGGCAGAACATGCAAACTAATCAATCTAAAGCAATTAGTCACATTTAGATGAAAAATGGCAAAGCCAGAAGAGTTACTTATTTGCAGTTGGACAGACTTTAGGTCTTGCATGCATCTAAGCTGATGTCTGCTTTATATTAAAAAATGCCTGCAGCTACTGCTGTAATGAAATACAGAATATAAATCACAGAATCATTCAGGTTGAAAAAGATCTCTGAGATCATTGGGTCCAACCATTAACTCAGCATTGCCAAGTCCATCACCAAACCATGCCCCCAAATGCCACATTTACTCATCTTTTAAATATGTCCAGGGATGGTGACTCCACCACTTCCCTGGGCAGCCTGCTCCAGTGCCTGACCACCAGAAAAGAAATCTTTCCTAGTCATCAGGAAAGATGGACGAACTGATAAATTTAAAATCCAATTCTATATAACATTTAGCAATGAGGTACGTGGTCTTTCAGAAATGTATGCCATCATTAATATCCAAGGTCTCTGGAGTGAGTTTTCAACATAAAAGTCACAGTAGAGCAGCTTGCATAAGATGGCGTTTCTGGGATACACTTCACCTCCTCCACCTGGTAAGTCCAAGTACATTGTTGAATTCCTTGTGACCTAATTTTGCTTCAGCAACAACCAGAAACTGAAGTTACAATTTTAGAGTATCAAAAAAAGCCAAGGCACCAGCCACTTTGTCACATACCTTGCTGTTAATACTGAAATGAATGATAAAGACCTAGTTCCTCAAAACCAAAGGGAATATTGGTATTAGGTGATCAAACAATGGAAAAAAACCACAAAACTTGCCAGTATTATTTGGCTTCCTGAAAGTTGAAATTTCATTAGACAGCTGAACATCCAACTTAGCACTTTACTGCTGAAGGAACAGTCTTTGTCACCCTTTCCTACTTTGCTCCAGATGTTGCCCTTACACTTCCACTACGGTCTTTTGCTGGGTCTACCACTCTCCTTGTGGTTGGATTCACCTGCCTGACCCTGCATCAAAAGAAAAGAAGTACATACTTCATTCTTATGCTCATTTAACTCTCCAAAGCAAGAAGTAAAATAAGTGTCTAGCTAAGACAAGAAATTGATAGGAATGAGCACTTTCAGTGGCAACATGTCAGCTTGCCTCAAAGCAAGGAAATTCACCACAAATGATTTGTAAGAAATGTTTACACATTACAGTGTTGCAAATTAATTCTCTCTGCCTTAAACCAATAAAGATCCTACCAGCTGGATTCAATCTGAAGTAACTCAGTATTTATTAATTTTTTGTCAGCACTGCCATTGGTGGTGAGATTTAAATACCTTTATAAAGTATGCTAATCTATCACAATGCTTAAAGAGCTGCTCCAATGATTATATTTTCTATAGGGTTGATGTATATACAGTTCTGTGCAATATATAATCATTATCAGACTGCTGCCCTGCTATAGTGTAGACACAAAAGACAATGATCTAGAGAGTACACAGAATAAACAGAGAATTAAATGCTTGTTTAAAGCATGCCTTTAAAAACTGTTCATTTAATCCAATACATGGCAAAGTCCAAGCACTTTACTTTTCAAAGTAAAAAACCCAAACAACCCACCCACCAAAACTGCCACACTCCTGAGTTGCTAATAACAGCAATTCACAAATGACAGTCCATTCACTCCCTAAAAATTTCAGGTGGGGTAACCTTACTGATGTTTGTTCTGCCTGCTTCATGGAAGTCACAAATATCTTATGATTTAAATGTCCTATTTTGTCTCCTTAGTCACAGAATATGTTTCTCAAAATTAAAGAAATCAATGCTGAAGATATTGTTTCATATATATGTTTATGTGTGCTGAATACACTTGTGCCAAGTACCAAGCATCTACTTTCTGAACAAGTGAAACAACCCAAAAGCTGCTTCAATGTCCTCTAGATGCCGTGAATATCTCACCTGACACAATTCAAAACTATGAGAAAAGGAACTAAACAACTCCCTCAGCAACAGATGTACTGATGGATACCAACAGACGGAGAAGTGCCATTTTTATTCTGACTGGACTTTTCTGCACCATTTAGTATGGCTCAGTGTTAAGAAGCAGGTTAAGAAGGAGAAAAAAAGGACAATGTGAAACACTCCAACTTATCTGATTACATCTTAAGGGGATGTACTTACAATACAGAGAAAAAACTCTGCAGTTTCATCATCAGCTTTTCCCTCGCAAAGAGAATGAGTTTTCATTTAAATTCTGCAAACATTTAGTCCTTTGAAGAGAACGATGGGCACAGATGCCAACATTATGCACTGTAAGTACAGTACCAATCACCGTCATGCACTCTAGAGTTACTCTTCAAACAAATAAATATTATAAAGAAAATAAAAAGATCCACATACTGTGATGCATCATCCTAGCACCTGAACATAGACGACAGAAATCATAACAGAATGTAAAGATAAGCAAGTACAACAAAAGGGTTTCAAAAGTAAAAATTAGGTTTACAGGGTGAAGTGTTGACCCTTCTGGCCAAGGCACATTCACACCAAAAACAAATGTAAAATGAAATTTGAGATGATACACAAGCAAAATTAAATTGAAGAAAAATATGGGTGGGAGACTAAGGAAGCTTTAGGGGTATAATGAGAGCAGAATGAAATATTTGAACATATATAATGAACTATTCCCTGTTAGGAACTTTCAATGAAAGATGACAGATTTTAGCTGTATTTAAAATAACTTGAATTAGCAAAGTTGTAGCAAAGACTCAACTATTCACCAAAGCACAAATGTAATTCTGGAAAAAAAGCATGAGTTTTAGAAACACAAGAAGATACTGCAAACTTAAGGAAGAGAAAAAGTATGAAGACAAATATACTGTACAACACAAAATACTACTTTTAACAGAACAAGAAAAAAATTCAAAAGGACTGGTTAGGGGGTGGGGTACTACATGCTCAGTTTTTATATCAGCAAGAATTTGAATTGAGGCATTAAAAAAATTAGTAAGGTGTAGCTCTTCACGCAAGTTAATAAAGGGAAGAAAAGGGAAGGAGGAGATGGATCCAGAGTTATGAAGATAATGGTAATAAACAAACATATAGGACCCATGAGAAAAAAGCAGTTCGAGAATAAACAAAAAAGGGGGGGAAGTTACAACAGGAAAACAGTAAAAGAAAATAGTATCAGCAAATATTAAATAACCAGCCTCTAACCTAGACTATAGCAACATTAAAATTCAAGTACTGGTAACTGCAGACAATGTTGCTATTCAGAACATCTGCTCCACTTTTTGCACTCATTCAGTGCATCTCAGTGCTCTGTGAAATATTGAGAATGACAGAGCATTCAGTTAAAATGCACATTCCCTGGAAGTCATTACACCTTTTTCAACAAATCTCCACACTTTGTCATACTAGCATCCAATTTTTACTTAACTATTTTTGCATACTACATTTTGGTATTAACTCATTTGCCTTTTCAAATATCTTTCACCAAAAGGACTAGAGATACACAAAAGACATAATGAATTACCCCCTTAAAGATGATTACTTTTTACAAAACAGCCCTGTATTATTCCTAGGGTGTTGGGGATGAATAGATGCAGAAAACTGTCTTTCAATTCTGCAGTTTAAGTAAGCTCCAACGGACATCTGTCTTTAGACATAAAATTAAAAATCACTGTAGATAAATACTAATACATGCTATTATTTTCTAGTTCTGGAAAGATGATATAGCTAACAAGAGACAACAGCCATGGACACTGAGGGAGAGAAAAGGGGATCTGCTGAAGTTTTTGTCAGGAGCCTGTGAACAACTCTGCCAACACAGCTGTGAAACAACATAACCAGAATAAAGGCTGCAGCCAGTTTTGCTGTTACAGTTAAAGCCAGAAACTTAGTGTCCATCTGAGAGTAACAACAGCCATCACAGTCTGCACCCGACACCCTAAGACCAGGCAGCACTTCCATTTGTAATTTAAAACTCTTCTCTCAGAGGTAAGAGCTAATTCTTCTGATATTCCGGACGCTGCTCTCACTCTAGCACTTATAACAGAGCAACTTCTGTCAGAAAGGGCCTCTGGAGATCACATGGTCCTACCTCTGCTCAAAGCAATACCAAGATCTTATTGCTCAATGCCTTGCCCATATAAATTTTGAATATTCCAAGGATGGAGTTTACACAAGCCATTATTCAATGTAATTTCCCATGTTGCAACCTCCACTTGTTGCTTCTCATGTAAGAGGACCCAGACCTAAGACCAAGAAGGGCACCTAAATATTATTACTCAGTTTAGACTTCAGGAACAAAACAGTAACAGATGAAGCACAATGCTCTGTGATCCACGTATTGCATGCAAAGAATTCCATTCATAATCCTGTAAGTTGAGTTTTTGCTGCCTAAACCCAGTCTCCATAAAGTGAAGAATGATTATAAATATTTACTGAGTATTCAGCACATGTACCAAATGGCTGCAAAGAGCCACAAATGCTGCTCAAACATACAGACCTGACCTGCTTCAGGTAGATGATTCCATGTCTATGCTTTTGTTGTCAAAGTCCCTGTAAAGCACTGTATCCATCTTACAAGCAATCAGGAAAAATGCTAAATGGGGAAAAGTAATACAGTCAATCCACTCCTAAGCCAGGTTCATGAGCCTTCAGAAACTATTAATGGTTAAGTGCAAGATGAGGAATAAGCTCTTCAATAACTTCTCATAGACTAATGTAACATATAATACAGGCTACCCAAACCTATGGCTAATGAAAAATGGAAAAGAAAAATTATTAAAAATAGCATGAATAAAATAACAGCCGAACAGTATCACGGGCCTATGACTAAGAATGATTTGTACACAATAAATCACACCCCTTAGAAATAAGCAAATGTTTACTGAATCAGCTAAAGCAGCATTTCTTAGTCTGTCAGCAATTCAGGAAGAGCTTAAACAACATCCACTAAAGAATTCAGCCTTTTTAAAATCAGTATCTAGAAAACATGCAACCACATGCTCCAAAAGAAAAGTTAAATTCAATTAATAGACAAAAAGAAAAAAAAAAAATTAACATAACTAAAAAGACTGCAAGTACAACTAAAAAAAACCAGAGACACAATATATTCTGGCTTGGCACAACATGATATTGTTACAAGAGCGCTATAAATCAGTAAGGTACACATGACATGGTCAAGGACTGCTTGCCTGAGAAATGAAGTGGCAGGATTATCAGCTAAAAGGAAACTGCAAAGACTGATTCCAGACAATATTTCAATGCTTTTATTATCCTTGATCTAGAATTACACTGACAGTCTACCTCAAGCTAAGACCACCATTTGCTTCTTCTCCATTACTACAGAAATAAATTAAGAAAAACTTGAGATGATCAGGCCTTGACAAACTGTTACTTACTACTTTATCTTATTTTTAAGACTAATTATGTTTTCACACATATTTCTGTGAACTCAAAATAAGCAGATTTACAGCTAAGTTCAACCAACTACCCTATAAAAAGGGAAAAAAATACCCACAACAAATTTATTGATGTACAAGATTTCCACCTAGGAAATTATTAATAGAGTTTGAATCTCTGCTCTTACTTTTATTTCAAAAGGGTAAGAACATAAAACATTAAAATGAGACAAGTATTACTCTAGAAACACTGAAGTGAAATATTTCCACATCTGATCCACATGAAACGTCTGATCACTCAGAATGAGTACTTACTTTCAACTTCATTTCAACAGTCTTTTAAATGCTTTTTACAGGGAATTGTAATACATATGTTCTTTTGATGTCTCATCATATACCTAGTCACCTCATCTCCACGATGTACCAGCATTGTGCAAAAACCTTCCTTACAAAAGAGGAAGCAGCAGTTAAAACTACAAGTAACACATTAATGTCAGAAAAAAAGTAATTTTTTTCTTCTAATTCACTGAGAATGAAACTTACAGGTCAGCTCAAAGAAGAAAATACCAACAGTCTAAACTACAACAGGGAAGTCATACACAAAACAAATATAAATGTTACAAGTCCTATCTCAGCTAAAAAAGCCTTGTTTTCAGTTATCAACTAGCAAAGAAACAACAATCTCTGCAAAAGTTTTCAAGAGACAGATGACAAAAGACAAAATTTTGGCCTTCTTTTTAAACACAAAAAGATTTTAAAAATTATGTATCATGGCAAACAAGATTAAAATTAATTCAAGAGAACATGGCTACAAGAACAGAAGACAGAATTCCTCACAAGAGATAATTTAACATCTCGTTAAAAAATTAGTAGTGTTACACTAGGTTATCATGGTTTATACCCAGCTGTCAACTCAGCCCCACACAGCCCCTTGCTCAACTCTCTCCTGGTGGAATGAAGGAGAGAACTGGAAGGGTAAAAGTGAGTAAAGCTGTGGTTTGAGATAAAGACAGTTTAACAGGTAAAGCAAGCACTGCACATGCAAGCAAATCAAAACAAGGAATTCATTCACTACTTCCCACAGGCAGGTAGGTGTTCAGCCATCTCCAGGAAATCCAGGCTCCATCATGTGTAACTGTTACTTCAGAGGACAATCACCACCATTCCAAACCCCCTCAATCCTTCTTCCCCCAGCTTTATATACCAGGCCTGATGCCATAAGGTCTGGGATCTCCCTTTGGTCAGCTGGGGTCAGCTGTCCCAGCTGCGTCCCCTCCCAACTCCCTGTGAAGAGCAGAAAGGCCTTGATGCTGTGTAAGCAGTGCTCAGCAGTAACAAAAACACTCCTGTGTTATCAATACTCTTTCCAGGGCAAATATAAAACACAGTCCCAGAACAGCTATTCTGAAGAGAACTAACTTTATCCCAGCCAAAATAGCACATACATTTTTTAGGGTTTGGTCTTGGGGTGGTTATTTTTCTCTTGTCCATACAAAATTAAAATAAGAAAACTAAATCACCCAAAGAATGCTGATGAAAATTTTTGATAATTTGGGAACCAATAAACCATGAAACAGTAGCTTAGATGAAGCACTAAAACTAGAACCATTTTTCCCTACACGGCTGATGCTAAGTGGTCTGCTATATGAACCAATTTATGTATGTTCTACAAATTAATTTTTATTTAAATTTCATGCTTAGGAAAGTTAAGTGTTAAGTTTACTTACCAACCATTCCACTAGTTTCAAGTATGCAGGAGAAACTTAGATTGTGCATTTATAGTATTATGGTTTATGCATTAGTTAAATTAAAAAAAAAAACACCCAACCGTACACTATTATTTCATGAAATATGATGAATTAACAATTTATTAAAAATGTAGAGCAATAGAAAACTTTTGTTCTAGGTGCATTATCATCATCAACATATGTATAGAAAGCACAGAGAGTAAACATTTTTAGATCCCCTGTCTAGCTGAGCAGCAAGTTCTTACATTTCATGCACATCTATTTTGACCAAATAACTAATTTTCCTTGGTTTTGAGGGCATGAGAAATTCAATACCTGCAACACATATTTCACATAATTTATTATTTTTATATATAGAACGTGTAGTGTAAAACCAGATTCTGAGATGTCTGTCTGTGACTGTCATACCCTCATAAAATATTATTATATCATGAAACAGAAAAGTGTTATGCTGACAGAAATTCCACTGTGTTTTCACCTACCATGTCACTGTACTTACCTTAGAATATGGCTATACAGATGAAGCAATTTACAAATGTTTGATACAGAAACAAATTGTAAAGCTTCCCTCTCCTAAGAGTCCTTTGCAAGCTGCAGGCCCATTATTGATCAGCATGCTTTGCATAGCAAAAACACTCCCATCCACCAATAATTAAAAAGGTAACACAAGAAAAGCCACACCATCTTAAAACAGTATGAATTAATACCTATTCAAATAATAAAATATTGCTAAAAAACTCCATTTCAATCTTCAATAATCAGCTCTTTTTTGCCATACCTTAGCGCACTGTGACTATTACATAAAGCCTCAATAAATTTTATCAAATTATAGCTTACAGTAAAATAGAGTAAATGAGTCTAAAACCTTTTAATCTCCCCAACACTTCAAATATGCTTTCATGTTTAAATAGAAAAACATTGGCATTAGAGTATTACTGAGCATTTACAATTATATGCATGATTATTTTGTGACATGGAAAAAGATAACCATAAAAACTAAAATCCAGTAAGATACTTGATAGGAATAACAGACAATGAGGGAAGATACTTAATATAGTTGGGGAGCCTCTTTTATATACATACACATAATTCAATAGATTAACAATGCATGCGCTACCTAAACGTTTTAAATTATTTTTCAAATAATTAAAACATAAATTTAAATTTGCACTGTAGGTATAGAAAACCACAGAAAGTTATTTCATTATAATACCTGGATTTTCAGCTTTCATGGTATTCAGACTTTATTGATAAAGTCATTTTTAGGGCCTATTCAAAAATTGTCTACCATTTAAAAAAATTATGGTGGCTTTGGAATTTTCAAAATTCTGGTACTATGACACCAAATGAGTAATAGATAAACATCCAAATTCTTTTAGTTACATGTTCTTGACAAGATTTCCTATTCAACCGTTATTCATTCAGTGTATAAGGAAGTCAAGTATAGTTAGGTTATTTCAGCTAGCAGGTTAGTAATAATGCTTATCTCTATAAAATCCTACAAGCTTGAAGAGAATATAAACTGTTGCATTGAACTACTTCAACAATACTAAACACAAATATATTTTATTAATACAGCAAGCTGTTAGAAAAAATGCAAAGTGAACACTTACAAATTCATCATTTTTTAAGAGAAAAAGAGCAGTAAGTTAGTCAGTCTCCATGCTGGCTCATTTGTTGTTATGTGCTAAACAGATTACATTGGCTATGCCAAAATTAGGAATGCAAGATAGTTTTACAGAACTATATTCACTATTTATATTGAATTGATGAATCCTAACTGTGAACTGGGAATTGACAGCCTGATTCTTCAATATTTCATTTTTATCGCAAATGAAAGAAATTGACTTAGAAGGACACAGCTGTGAAATTTTGAGGTTTTAGTGATGAAATCTAGAATTTTTTTAGTCAGCACAAAACAAGTTGGTGGTGTGCCAACACCATCAGTTTATATACTACTAATGAGAATAAGTAGAAAAATAATTCAGGTTGCACAGTTTAAGGCTGGTGAATACTGTACTGCCAGAATGTTGCTTCAGCTGACACAGGAGCTTCTGAGACCAGAAATGAAAGAAAAAAACCCCAATAAACCAGCAAAACAAAAACAAAAGAAAAACCAACCCCAAAACAACAAAAAACAACAAAACAAATGAACAAAAATAAATAAAAAAAAAAAACCCAACACAACACCCACAAAAAAATCCAACCAAACAGAAATTAAAAAAAAAATAAATTCAAACCTCTTAACTGAAGCCAGAAAACACATGTCAAAATTTTGCCAACAGGCAATACATGCCAAATAGAACTAAAGGACAATCCAGGACATAACTGCTTCCAAAAGTGTCCAAAAATGTAAGAAAACTAAATAACAATCATTAAAATTGATTATTACATGAATAAACTCTTCTTCTGGGGCTTTAATTCTCTTTTAAAAGATTTTTAATATGACCCCTTCTTTAAAAAAAACTGCTCAACAGTTACCTAATATATGACAACATCATTGTCTTAGATTTATGAAGACTCTGCTCTATGCCATACTATATTAAGTATTTTACTAAAATCCAAAGTCTTACAACTTTAATAAATATAGTTTTAAAAAACATTAAATGAACAATTTTATTTACATGCAAGTCCATTAAAAAGCACAACCTCCAGAAGAAAATGGGTCTTGAAACAGGCCTATTTAAAGCACAGAAGATCACTGCTTAGAGGCGATGATGTATTTTAAAGGGGCAAATAACACATTCTTAATAACTGACTGCAACAGTGTTACTGGTTACTGAAAATACTGAAAGAACTCCATGAGTCTGTATTGTCTCCCCACCTATTTCTTCTCTGCAGAGGTGGTCTTTGAGTGTTTTTGTGGGGAGGTGGCACTGAATTCATGACAATAGGGATGGATATTTGATATTCGTATCGTTCCAACATCTGAGCAATCTTCTCACAAGTGACCCCATGTTTATTCCTCCTACAAAAACAAAAATTTAAATAAATTGTCAGGTATGTTTATAGTTACATATAAATGTTTATAGATATGTTACCGTCTTTAAAAAAGTCTAAATTCTCAATTCTTTCTTTTCATATTTAAAATTTTACTTTTATTACTCTATATCCTCATTCTCTAGGTATTCGACTTATGTTAAGGTTTAACAATTCACAGCTGCATATATTGAGTAACAGTAAGCAATACAGTTATTCTTCTTCACAGAGAAATGTGATGTTATTCACTATAAGTATGCACCTGAATTACCCTAGAAGGATTTTGCTTTCTATGTATTTATCAGATTTTACAATGTATACCAGCTAGTGAGTAGAGGGATGAAAAACAGCAGACTACTCCTTAGGAAAGCAATGATCAAACTAGCAAAAAAAATGCAACTACATGGTTTCAAGACTTAATGACAGTATTTTCTCATCAAGAAACCTCTGTACAGAATACGATGCAATTTAAGTTCTGAAAGAGAACAACATGCTCACAACACCTTACAATTGTAACTGATGCTGTAAACTTAGAAATGTACTGAAACACATGCAAGGGACAAGGTATCAAAAGAGCTGTCCTATTCTTGCAGTGCTCAGTGACCAGCCACTTTCAGGGAGAACCTGGTCTATTAAGAACCTGAGATGTTACACATTACATTAGAATGTATCTTTCTCCTTGGTATCTATGGAATAGGACCTTAAAATCCATGTTAGCAGAGAATTTCAGTCTCTGCCAAAAGAAAACCGCAAGACTCATGCAGAAACTGAATGTCAGAGAATTGCCAGAACTGTAACAGAACTGAATCCAAAAGAAGAAACATAAAACAGAAACAAAATGTTTTGATAGCATAAACAAGCATTTATCATAACCCAATACATTCTTATTGCCAAGAAACCTTGTCCAAGCAAACTTATTTCCATGTCAAACCAATCGGGAATGTATTTCTGCATCCTTGTGCTTTCTGCCAGGAGCAGAAGAGGTGTGGACCTTACCAACTTGCTAGTTCTGTAGAGAAGAACTCAACACTGGGAACAAATAAGCTATACTGGAAAGATGATACTCCATACTATTATACTAAGAAATATTTTAAAATACTGATTTCCTCAGCACCTGGTCTCCTCCGGACTTTTAAAGTATTACTACAACAAAGAAGTAAGTATCAAGCTGAAAAGGGTTCAAGGCATACTGCAGGTAGCACACTAGTTTCACATTCAGACTGTAAGCAGAATTGGTGATCTCAGAACTATTCAAAATTACACTGGCTCCTTAAGACATATTTTATCAGCTTTCTTTCTGTGAAGAAAATGCTTAAGCACAGTACTTCCTTCCCAGACACTCTTCCCTGAGACGATACCAGAAGCTGGTGTGATCATCACATGTGGCTCATGGTTTAAATGCTTCTAATTTCTGTATTGTGCTAAAGCAGTCCAGGAGCACCTCCTTGTTGAACTTATCACTTAGTGAGTCTTAACAGTTTTGATTTTATTCACAAATACAAACAAAGTTAATGGTAGAGAAAAAGGTCAACCCTCTAGAAATACGTGGATTTAATAAAGCACTTGACACTCATGACAGACAAAAAATGAGAAGACGAAGTATAAGCTTTTTAACGCCATATGGTGGAAGCATAAAGTTATTCAATATTTTTTCTATCTTAGTACTCCTAGGAAAAGATTACAGCTCAAGTGTTCTGGACATGAAGGGCACACTCATCCACGACTGAATGGACTTGTGCATAATCACTTCATAAAAGAGGAAGGGCTTTTCCTTGCAGAATAAGGCAGGATAATAAAATTACCAACAGCAAAATTGCATCATGCACAGAAACCGATTTGAAAAAAAAAAGGAAATCAATTTGCTGTATAGTGTCATTTAATACTGGGACCTCCTCTTCAGGCATGTCTTCACCCATTCTTTGGCAGCTTGGCTATGCTGAGAGAGTATAAAGCCATCTATCTGAACTAACACAGACATACCAGCAAATGCTCCTAAAAGATAGGAGGAATACTGTTTTGCTTGGAGGAACAAAGAATCTATTGATGAAGACAAAGTTCTGTCACTATTAAATGTTTCCATACTACCCAACTGCACCCTCAGCAAGCTTGCTGATGAAACAAAACTGTGAAGAGCCTTCTCCTGAAGCAACTAAAGAACAAAGTGAAAACTTACACCACCACTTTTGGGGAGTTTCTTAAACTCCCCAAAAATAAAGTTTCCAGACAATGGGCCTCTATTCAAATATTTCAAACAACCAGAACTGCTAAAATATTTCTAGGAAAAAAATGGTAACAGCACTTCACAGTTCAAGGGTTTTCCCCGGGAAAGATACAAACTTTACTCCTGCAATGAATGATTGAACAATAAAATTCAACAGTAACAACACTGCCCATCAGTTTACCCTGTTTCTTGTTAAGATCATGTGGAAACTTGAATTTTCCTGGAAAATGAGTCTGTCTCACATAATGGAAATCTCATGCTGAATATCTTAGAAGTGTCTGATTACTAAGATTCCTACCTTGGCTGTGTTGTACCCCAAACTAGAAAAACTTACTATCATTCTACAGAAAGAGAACTCCATCTCTAGAAACAAATTAGTGGTGGATTAGGAGCAAAAACCTTAGAATATTTGTAAACACAATAAAGTCCAAGCCACTAATGCAAGCATTATATACACATACTTCATGCCCTGTAGGGGCTACTTTACAAAGCTGAAACAGTTAGAGGCAATTCAGCTGGATGCATATAAAACAACAATCTGTGAGAGAACTCTGTCATCAACTGTGAAAATATTACACTAAATTTCAAACATAGAAATATCTCTGAGCTGGTTTGATACACCTCATAGATTCCTAAAACAGATATATCTGAGACAAAAAGGACATTAACCAGGAAAAATATGCAGCTTCCCAAGCACTCTCATAACCCAGAAGTTCAATGACCCATGTTCAACAGTACTCTAAGTCAGATCTACACATGTCCAATAAAATTTTATTATTGACTTTTTGGGCCAACAAGATGGAACTGGTATTTATTTGTCCGCTTGTTTATCCATAAAACTTCCAAGTATACCTCAAAATGCCTATTTAAATAAAATACATTTCATACTACTAGTAAAGTACTTGAGAAAATATTTTTAATAAAATATAACTTCATGCATATATATTTATGCATGCATATTTATCTGCCTATCTATTTCTCTCTATAAAGTACCATGATTTCCGTAAGAGAAACCTTACTTTTCTAATTCTTCAGGATCAAACTTCCACCAAGTATCTGGCTCATGGAATTCCACTCTGTATCCTTTTTCTAGCGCCTGCAGCAAGCAAAGAAATTTGTGTGATGTGTACCATTCTAACATAAAACATAAGAAAAAAAATAAACAATAAGTATAATAAACAGATGCAGCATACTCTGCTGTGGTGGTATGCTGAATTTCACTTACCCCTGTCTTAAGTTTTCATTCCAGGCTAAGCAAATTAAATCAAGTCAATCCTTAAATTGTTCTAAACAATTGCAATATCAATTACTAATCATGATCAAGAATCAGTTTCTCTCTTTAAAAGCTTGAGGAAAAAAAATGTTTCTGGACAAAACGTATCAACTTATCATACACATTTGAAGAATTGTTACAGATGACAATCATGCAACAAAACCTACCACTTCCACATATGGCCTCATTTCCCAGGCTTGAGTGTTAGTGTTGTCTATTATAACTGGAGATCTTCCCTGCTCCATTACTTGCTTTGCTGCAATGAAAAATTGTGCGAGTTAATAAAGCACATGTAACTCAAACAAAATAAAAGTAAACTGCTCCAGATGTTTTTTTCACTAATCTACTCTGACTGAAACACTCTGTTCTGAGAAAGAATAAAAGGCACAGGCAGTAATAAGAAGTAGAGGCAAGAACCTGACACCCAAAGAAACATGATGATCTATTTTTAACTCTGAACCCTGTAGGAGTTCAAAATTTTATATATATATATATATATATATACACATGAATTAAAGCATAAAAAATATTTTAAATACTTCTATATATACTTTGCTAAAATACATATAGTCCTTTTCACATAGACTCTTAACACTTGTACATGTAATACTACACTTCTATTTCCTCTCTGTAGCACAGCTTAATAGGATTCCTCTTATTCCTTCCAACCTCTCTTCTGGTTCCACTCATGGGCATCACCAAGCTGAGCAGCGTTATAGATGTATCCATCTTGCTGATGAAAATAATCATCAGTGCTGAGTATAATGCCATCACAACTCTCACCAAGCAGAATACTGTTAAACAAAGAAAAATACAAAAATATATTAACTTTTACTTTTCAGATAAACACATAAAAAAAGAATATAGCTAAAATAAACTGTGACCTATTTCTGAACTTCTTGCAAACTTCAGACTTATAAAAAGCACACCCATATATATTACCAATAATTCTAAACCAAATTAAAGCAATATATTTTCCCCCCTCTACTGTTTCTGTATTTGCTGTTTCTTCTCCACCCCCAAGAGATGTTTGTATCCATCTAATTTTACAGCTATATTACAGTAAGATTCAAGTACCTCATAATAACTGAATATATTTGCTAACATTTTCCATCTCAATCCTCACTTGGAAATATGTCTAGAAAGCAATCTGATCATGAGAACTCCCCATTCTTCTAAATGTAAACCTAATTTCAGAAAGTCTTTGGAAACTGGTGTTTAAAAGAAAACTTTATGTAACTGAGACAACAGTACAATTCTGTTTAAAGTCCAGCTTACAGAATAGATGTACATTGGACTTTAAGCCTCTTTTACCATTTTTAATTCTATGGCATATTTAAATCTGAAAACATCTAGTTAGCACCACAGAGCATTTAGAGCCCACTGTAGCACTCAGATATCTCTTTCCTATGGAAATTGAGGCAACTATTCCAGCTCAGAAATAGGCAACAAACCCACAGGCTACAAAAGCCAAATTGCACTAGCAGTATGTGGGATAGCACTATTGTTGAGGTGGCAGGAACAAAAAGGAATTGGCCAGATCCCAAATAACTTAGGGGAACAAAGATATGCTAGTTCTAAGTTACCAAGCTTTCCTATATTTATCTGCACGACGAGCTACTTAAGTGTAATTCCTACACAAGAAATTTGCTATGTTTTGCCACCTGTCACCAACAACAGACCCGTTATGGATCATAGTTTAACGACTGGTACACTGTATTACATGGTAGCTTATACTCCTACAGGTTTATTGTCCCACAACTAAGTTGTTGGTATTTTTGCTTTTAATATACAGACATATGTACAACAAAATTTAGATTACAAAGGACCAGAAGAAACTACTAATGGCGCAATGTCAAGTAACATGATCAAAACTGCATACAAACTGTTATTTCCTCCTTGCTCCTCCTTTTCCAGACCTTTAAGGTTACTTCAGGACAAAAAGCAATGTTATTTGAGAAATCAGAGCATGATACACTGAAAGTGCACACTTTCTTTGAACATTGATAAAGAATTGGTTTTGTTAGAGCCTAGATCTTTCAATATGTGTATTACACTGATTTAGAAGAGCACAGAAGGATTCATCACCTATTTTTGTTCTAAGTAGATCAAATGACACCAGTAAAACATACACCACACACAGCAGCAATTTTTTTAATCTCTCCTCCTCTCTTGGATAAAATATTTAACAAATTTATATTCAAGTTACTTGGCTGTGATTTCACACATGGCCCAACTCTCTTATTTACAGTATGCTACATTTGCCAATTAATAATGCTAGAAAAAGTGGATCCATCTTCCACACTCGCTCCTTGTGTGCTGAATGTATACACACATATCTGAAAGAACCACCTGCCTTAATAAAAAAAGATAGCCAATATTATCTGGGATTTTTCTACTTATTGAGTACATGGACACACCACTACAGTTCCTAGGAGCCTGCGGGTAAGGTTTCTATAGGAATATTTAAACTGACAAATCAACACTAATGGGATATTAATTTTCATTTTTATTTCTAAGAACTGACTCTGTTTGCTCATGTTCTGGAGAATAACTCTCTCACTCGAATTCTTTTGTTGTATCTTCCAAACATCATTAGTAGCAGTAAGGAATTACAGTGACACGAGTTCAGAAATCTTGCAAACCCATCAACAAAGCATATTCTTGAAATATTTTGTTAGTATTCGTTGAAGTTCAGAATACACTATAATTATTAATGAACCAATATAACTGAAATAACAGATTCCATACAGTAAACCATATTTGCAATAATCCTAAAACCAGAGAATTCGAGAAGGCAAAGAGACCAGAGTAACAGAGCCCTTACCCCACACACAACACAGAAGCTATCACAAAGTCATGAGTTTATGAGCTGAAACTTCATTATTACAATTACGTTATTACAACAATGATTGTAACTTGTTTCTAAATTGTGAAATTAAATCATAAACCAGAACATTTTAAAAGCTTGACAATTCCCTCTTTCAGAATTCAAAGTATTTAAACTTTTAAAATTCAAAGCAGAAATCTATTTGTTGACATCATATGGAATAATTCATGTACCTCTAATGTATGTTTGGAAGTAAAATTTATCCCAGTCTCATGAACTAGAAAACAGAAGGAACAAAAAGTGTATCTATACAAAGAAAGCATCACTACTATCTAAACCCATAGTGATGATATTCCACTGCAAAGATATGAAGAAAAAAAGATAAATGTATTTCTAACGAGAGTCAAATTACAGATTAGTCACCATCAGTATGTGCACATGCTTGAAATGAGCAGCATATCATCCAACTGCTGTAATCCATCTTTTTCACCCTAAACCTTCCCTCCAAGTAAACATCCACCTTTGAACACAGTACGACATCAAAATTAAAGCAGCTCACCTACTTCTTCCAGACATGGTATCTGATCTAATAAAAGTTATTAGCCTGACATGTAAAATTCATGCTGAAATGAAAATATTAATTTTAAATACTCAGCAAACCAATATACGCTTTTTCCAGTGCACTTGTGCATGCATGCACACACACAAATCCTTTTTCTTCAAAACTAAAATGGTCCCCAAACCTGTATCCTGGTCAGTCTATTTTGATAAATGATTTTATAATAAAGAACATATCTCAGAATCTAATAATTCACCTATTTAAAACAAGTAGCATATTGTAGATGAGGAAAAAGTAGGCAATAACTAAATATAGTTTTAAAATCTGCAACATCACTCCTTTAAAAGAACTGCCGGCAACACTGTTTAAATAACTATATAATTAGAAACAACGGCACACCAACGTTACTACATTCAGCTATAAACAGCAACTCATTAACTCCTCCTTTCAGAAGATTTTGCTCTCAGGAAGAAAGGCCCCAGATAAAGACACTGTCTCTATATATTACTGGATTTAATTAAAACTGGACTTCTTAAGTGGCACCAGTATTTGTTTTTTCAATCTCATTAAGCTCCCTTTTATTCAATTTAATGCTTAGATATTTATGGAGGATAGGCAAATTGCAATTGCTGCCAACTTCAGTAGCAAAACATTCTAAAAATCAAGTTTCTTTTCATGTAACTTTCCCTGGATTGTAAGATCCCATTACCATCTACTTCTAACTGTAGCAACTTTGGTTACGTGGGCTAAAGCTATCGGCGCTAGGTATCTGTCTGGCCAAACTGTTTTCAAACATTTTTAACTAAAAGGCCAATCTCTTCCAAAACCAAGGGAAAAATAAAGTATTTTTGTAGTTTTTTGTTATTCCAAGCTTTTCTCTGAGAAGCTTTGGACTGAGCAAGTGAAATCTGACAAAATACATGTGTTTGTTTGCCCTGCAAAAGGGTTTTATAAATCTGCCCAAGGTATACAACTTTAAAATGTCAGGTGCACAGAAAACAGTAGTGAAAAGAACTCATTTTTGTATAAAGTAGAGCAGAAAATGCAAAGATTCTCACTGCAATAAAGCCAATCCTGAAGAGAGCAATCTGGCAGTGGCAGGAAGCTGATTCAGGACCAACACTGCATTACAAGAACACATTTCTCCCAACACAAGAACAGCAACAGAAGGAACAAAACTGGCCTAAAACAGAAGGACACAGTAAGCATAGTGGTATAAAAACTGGAACAAGCATCTTGGTACTGGCAGTAGAGTTAGGAAACAGGGACAAGGCAAAGAGTGAAGCAGAGGGAAGACACTGTTAAAATGAATGTGGGAGTAAAAGAATACCACTGACTGAAACAGTGAGAAAAATCAGTCTGGGAAGAAAGGGGATGGAGAAGAAACTTAAGAAATCAGATTAGAATTTAGAAGCAGATGGATATGGAGCTACTAAGCACAGACCAAAAGCCATGGTTGGATATGAACAGGAAAACAAAATAGGAAATGGATGGTTAAGAACCTGGGCTAAGCAAAATACCATGAAGCTCAACAAGGAAAGAGTGAATCAGTTCTGCAACTGATGAAATGTAAGCATCTGTACAGGCAGGAAAGTAACTGGTTGAGCAGCTCTGTTGAAAAGAATCTGAGGATTTCAGTGGACATCAAAATGAGATGAGTGAATGGTGTACTCTCATCAAAGATGGGGCAAACCACAACCTGGGCTTTAGCAGAGAAAGTGTGGCTGGTAGATCATCTGAGAAGGCATCACCCACACTCTACATGGCTCTTGTGCAGTCAATTCTGAAATACTGTGTCCAGTGTGGGACTGCCCAGTTCAAAAGACATGCTGAAAAAGATGGAAGGGCTGAACAGATGGCTACCAAAATGGCTTTGAGCATATAAACTCCAAGGAGAGGTTAATAGCAGCTGGCTTGTTTAGTCTGGCAGTGGAGACAGTAAAAGGTCTGGTATCAGCCTATTACAGTGAATAAGCCTATCCCTTACCAGAAGGGAAGCCACAAAGAAGTGAGCCAGATTGTACCATGTAACAGCATGTTATTACAAAGGACATGCAGATTATGACTTGTGAATTTTGGTTTGGAGATTAAGAACTTCCTTACTTAGGTGGGTTGTACTGCACTAGAAAAGTCTGGTCAGACCACAGAACCTCCATGGGGTTTTTAAGACCTGGCCTGACAAAGACGCACCTGACCTGATCCAGGAAGAAAAGCGTCTGTACTCAAAAACCCTTACTCTTCACAAAACACAAATAGAAATTCAAGATTCCAAGGTCTCACTACAGGCTCTGCTGTCATTTCCTACTTGGGAAACCCAGTTGCGAGATACACCTCATTCCCCTCTAGTACTGATCTTCACAGATGATGCCCGTTTTCAGCTTTCCCTTCAGTGACTTCACTAACACGAACAGTAGAGGTTTGTCTGCAGGTGCTAAAGATGCCGTGCCTGCAAAGATACCTGTGGGTACTAATATGACATCAGATGATCACATAACATCATTGCTGTCCTAGTCTACACTGCAGAATTCTATGTTACATAGAAACACATGTCCAACTTTATTAAGACTTAACTAATAATACATGTACTTTCCCCACAGGCACCCATCAATTCTGGGATGTTTTTTCTCCCAAGGTATCCAAGACCCTGAGACATGGTTTCATGGGAATTAACAATTGCAACCAAGCACTGAACATATGAAACTGCATGTAATTGAATACACTGAAAAACAAGTCCCATTCAGCTCAAATTCTGCACCCACTTTTGGTAACTATTCTTAATCTTGATCTCACAGTGCTCACTTTCCCATCTGCTAAATAAAATTAGTAACTGATCTCACTAATGAGAGATGAAAAAGAGCACAAATATATGTTCTTAAAAATTTGAAAATGTTTAGAATTTTTCAGATAATATGAGTCATATATTTGGAGAAAGACTGAGAAACAATTTAGCACATCAAACATGGAAAACAAATATACTTGGTATCTTCACATTAAGTATTATCCAATTCCTGAACTGAATGAGGCAGCATTTTTTCCACAGGCTTATTTTTAGAATTTTTTATGTTGCTTTCACATATTAAAGGAATTATTGCAGTAATTACATGGGCACATGCCGCTTCAAAAATGCAGGTTTGCAAAATACAGCAATCAGTGACTATTAAATATTATAGCGAAAATTACTCAAACATGCAAGAAAAATACCTATTAGAGATTTCTAGCTATGTTATGGAGATCACTGTCTCCTAAAAATCAGGAGAAACTCCACAAACAGAATGTTACACTTTATATAAAAAACAAATAAGAACATGATCTCTCCATCCATTTCACAGACTCCTCACATACAACAGATGATAACTACAGAAGACATCCCATCTGTGATGTAGTTTCTGGATGAAACTCAATCAGTTTAGTACTGATTTAGTAACTTCTTTTTTTATATACACAAGAGAAACTTATTTTCATTGAATACAGGTAGTGTCTGTGTTCTGTCAACTTTTTCTGCTTTTTGAACTAGGCCAAAGAAACACTAAGTGAAAATCCATGTTGGAGGTGGTACCCGCTTTTAACCCTGTCAGATTTCAACAAATATATTTTGAAGAAAAAAAAATTATACTTTTCGTGTGCATTGTTCACAAATAAACAAGAGCAGTTGACAGACTATATTATGAAAAAAGGGAATAAGATAATGCTCAGTTTCATCCATACACTGAAAATAAGTATTTTCAGAGTAGCAGCATTGTTCTAATGACCTTTGAAAATTTTTGCATGGGCATGAAAATGTACGCCTGCTTCCATTAAATTGATGTTGCCAAGTTTGATGGAAGACTTTTTTAAATGAGGGAATTTAAGAATTAAAAACAGCAGACCATCACATACTAGTACACTTGAAAATTTCAGAGTAAATGATTATGCTATTTAATGGATGCTCAACATTTTAAATTTAATACAAATGAGCTTCTGTTCATCAAAACTCTGAGGGAGACAAACCTCCAATTAAATCTTTTTAATATTTACTGTCACTTGCACTCTTTAAGTACCACTGACAGCAAGTATTAAACTACTGCTTTTTAATAGACTAATTCACAAACTAAAAAGTTTCCTTAGTGCTTACAGATATATTTAAATTCTTAAAAATTTTTATTTGAATAAAATTCTCAAGCTTTAAGTCTTTACTTACCGAGAAAGTGTTGATTTCCCAGAACCTGGTAGGCCTCTTAAGATTAGAAGCAATTTCTGTGAACAACTGAATCTTTCTTCAGATAATTGCAATGAAGAAAAGCTCTGCATTTCTTCTGTTTTGTCAGCTTTTGGATCCTTCCAACACTCTTCTCTGGTTTCACAGAAACCATTATTTTGGAGTCCATTTAGATCATTATTTCCATTCCTGAAGACCGGAGTAGTATGGACATCAATATGACCACAACAGTTGATATTCTGATCAAGCAATGGACCATTACTGTTGATACCAAAATTTCCATGGTAACAATGATAACTTTCATAAGAAAGTCCCCCATTCTGCGATGGGAGAGCATTGGGAATTTGTGGTGGGGGATTAAATATCTGAAAATGAGACTGATGATTGAATCTAGGAGGAAGAGATCCCTGAGGTTTTCTGCAAGATGCTCTAGTCTGCCAAGCAGGTCTGAATTCAGGCACTGAGCAGTTCCAAGCATCTACTTGTCCATTATAGGTATTTTCAGTTTTCCAGCCACCTGCTTCCACAACGAACTGTTGCTCATTGCTTGTTTTCTGACTGTTCTGTTCCCCCCAAAAACACTGTCCATTCTCATAAAATGGCTGTGGATTGCCCAACAACACAGGTTGATAATTCTCTTGTGAGCTTTGACTACAGTTAAATGGAGAGTCTTGTTCCTGAGAAATTTCAGTTTCTTTTTCCTGAAGATTAGTATCTAAATTTTCATTTTCCAGCTGGTGAATTTCTTTATAGAACTGATCCAGTTCATCATCTATTTCTGGTACAGCGGCTGAAACAGCCTGGATCTTCTTTGCCTCCTTTCTTTTAGGTCTGTTTTCATGTAATTCATTTTCACCTACTCCATTGTTACTACATTCATTGCAATTGGCCGATTTGTCCTGTTTGTTACTTTTGTCAGGCTTGTAAATAGGTCCTATAAAATCTTTGCTTGTAAAAAAGTCTTCATCTGATGCATTTCTATTTATCGAGAATGGCGTACTGCATGTTCCAGTATTATCTTCACCAGCATTATTTGCAATAAAAGACTCTTTCTCTTTTTCAACTTTAGAGTAATTTATTGATGCAAATGGAAGATTTACATTCTGCAGAGTTTCTAAATCAACTGGCTGACTAAGCACTGGATTATTTTCAGGGAGAACTTCATTCAAGGATTGCAAGACACCAGCAGGTATTTTGTCTTGCTTCTGCATTTCATGTTGCCCTTGGTTATCTAAGGCATGTGCAGGTATCCAATCATTTGATGTTCTCTCAACATCCACTTCCTCCTGAATACCTTTATCATCATTATCAGGGAGTTCCTCACAAGCCCCTTCTGCTGACTTCATTCTTTTACAATATGGTTCAATTCTGATTTCATCCCGACACTCCGAGAGCCTTACTGTACTTTCAGCATGAAGCATCTTAGAAAAAAAACAAAACCAAAACCACATTAACAGCATGCACATTTTTAAAGTATAAAAAAGTTGAAGTTATTCAGGCCTATGACATCACACCCTCCATAGTCACAACCAGAATGTACTCAGCCAGAAGAAAAGCAGACATCACCTACCACAAGTATGGTTTAAACAAGACTGCCACATTATTTATTGCTCATCTTTAGTACAGAACTACATTAGTGCTGTATCAGTCCAGCAGTCACATTTTATGATATGGCTTAAATAATTTACAAAACGTGCTTTTAAAATGTGACTGTTTGAAAAATTAACTACATCAATGATCTCTTACCTATGTTTCTACTGTTCTCTACTGACCTGTGTTATACCTCCAAGTGTTTGATATCTCTTTTCAAGACAAGCATATGCCGATTTCCAATGCACAAACTGATGCCTGACACACTACTAATACGACCAACAAAAATGCAAATACTTCAATCATGAGGATTGTTTTCTGTGACATGAACCAAACTCAACTGACTCATTTAACACCAATCAAACAGATATGAGGTGGCATTTGTAATTTAGAACCAGTCAAGTAAGATTTGAAAACAAAGCCGCAATCTGTTATTATGGTTCTGGTTTTGGAACTACTAAAGACTTCTCTTAAGGACCAAGACCAGTTGCTTGCATGTCTTCTAAAATTAAACAGACACATAAAAAAATCCCTGTCCCAAATAGACTGCATTCTAAGAATTAAACCAGTAAGTTTCAGAAAGGTTCAGATATGAGCTATTACAAAGCAAAATGTCACTAACCACTGTGACATGCAGTCATGACATTATCCATCTATTAGTCTGCATTTCTTGGATTTTGAAGTCTACATACTAAGCAATAAAGAGCAAGTTTGTCCCCTCCAAAAAAACCACAGTTTCAAAGAAGAAAGCATACGTTTCTCCTACTGGAGAGTTTATTCTGCTGTTTTCTGTGAACATTTCAACCTTCTAGGAGTAAATATTAACAAAATGTCACATGCTCTTCATCCTGGATGAGAAAATAATTTTTTCTTTATCTAAAAAGGATCTGTAGGTAGTGTTATGGGAACATTTGTGAGTAACCATTATCCCCCATGTACACTTGCAGAAGTAACAAGAAAAGGTGTTCCTCTAGGCACTTCCTCACCTACGATTCAAACGAAGAGAAACCTGCCATTCTCAATCTCAAAACATCTAAACCAAGGAGATTCTGTCTGTACTTGCCTTTACTACCTAGAGAAAGCACTACCATCAGAAGGAGAAGAAACATGGCTACGCGATTCTCTCTCTTCCTCAGACATGGTACAATGTTCCCTCCTCCCCTCAAGATATATGTGTTTTATGCATACCTCCAGCTTCTCAGGTCCTCATTTTTCTTAATTAGAAAGCTAGTATAACATTACTATTAATCATTGACTCTATCCCCACCTATTAAAAAAAATGTTACTTTGCCTCCACTCAAAAACAGTACGGGGGGGGGGGGGCAAAAAAAAGTTAACTTTATTAGCTTATATGGCCTCATCTTCTCCCGGGATGGTGTTTAAGCAGATCCCATTTCCCGATGTGGAATGAAAACAGCAAACATGTGAACACTTGCTGCACAACAAGATCTCCAATGACAGAGGATGCTGCTCTGTGACTGCCCCATATAGGAATATCCTTTCTTGCTAATCTCTAACAGACTTTTCCTGACTATCCTTGGAGACAGTGAAGCTGCATGCAAAAGCATATCCACCTGTGTCCTTGCGGAGGACAGAGCAAGCATGCACATGGAAAGTGCAGTCTGTGACACTCTTACCTCTTGAATGGGACAAACACCGTATCATTTGTGTAAAGAACCACAAGGTCCATATCATTTGTGTAAAGAAACAGTTGTAAGCACGAAACCTGAGTAGGCACATGGGATGCCAGACTTATTTGCCACTTTAACTGACCTGCCAAACATCCAGAAGGTTCAAATAACTAACTCAAGCCCTTGAACTCCACCTGTACAATACCTTTTCCAAACGGAAAAATAAGGCTTATGTGGCAGAACCTACAGACAGGGGAACTGGCTGGCTTTCCTCGCACGACCTCTCTGTGGGTATGGCAGTCACAAAGCGCGTAGCCCAGCACCCCTCACACGGCGCTAGGACACGCCTGGGAGCCGGGGGAAGCAAGCGCTCTTCCCACACCGGGCTGGCAGCGGCGTGTCCGAGGCGAAAGTGCGGCCACCGGCCTCATCCCTCGGGAGGTGTGACAGCCGCCCCCTCCCTCCCTTCCCCACGGTGCAAAGCCCACTCCTTTCCCCCCCACACACAAACACTTCCCGCACCCCGGCGCCCACATCACACAACCTCAGCAGCCGCCGGCTCCTGCGCGCTGACACCGCCATCCGTACGCCGCCCCTTCCCCGCCCGGTGGTGGCAGAGGTCGGTGGTGGCGGAGAAGAAGTGGCTTCCCTGCCCGGCGCGGCCCGGCCCCACAGAGCAGCAGCCACCGCAGCCACACACGGTCGAGGACACGAACCTCAAGGCAGTGGCTTCCGGCCTCCGGAAGGGCAGCACCACCTGCCCCTCGCTCCCAAAATGGCGCCGCCTCCGCTGCCCCGTCACCTCGCGCGTGGCGCCGTGAGAGGAGGGAGCGGGCGAATCCTTCCCTCGCAACGCCGTGCGCCCGGCCCGGCGGGAAGTGCTTGGGGCCAGAGCTGGGAAGTGGGATTTAGGCTGTTTTAACCTCCTTCGGGGGTTGTCATCTCAATTTCCGGGAGGCTTGCTTTAGGTGGTATTGTGGTTTTTGTGAGGCATCAACAGCGAAGTTCCGATGAGGGTTGTCCCTGCTGTGAAAACTGCCCAAGTTTCTTAGATGTATGTTGTACTTAACATGGACTTGCAACTTTTCCTACTGCATAGATAAAGTATATTTTTTAACATGACGTGACTACTTTTTTTTTTTTTTTTTTTTCAAATCTTTTGGTGCTATGGAAGGCAAACCACATTTTTTCCTAAAAAACCCCAGTCTTGTAGCAGAAATTCCCCAGTTTCATTATTGTACACAAGGGCACCAGTAAGTGATGCACCCATTCTAAATACTTGCAACGTTTATTCTTTCACATCACCCAAATGGATGATGAATGTTTTAAAGTATATAATTTATAAAGTCACTGGAATTAGTTTATTTGCCATAAATGATAAAAAGAAAACTGGTCAAATACATGACCAGTTACCCCTGCAACGAAAGCATGATCTCCTTTGCTGTGCCAGGTGATGGCCTTGTTTTGCTGGAAGGCATGTATATGTCTTTGGTACCATTTTAATCTAGATCAGAAGTGAGCTGTTGAAGTGAATCTCCCAGTTTGCCATGCTTTATTAAGATTAGTGCTCTCCTAATTTAAAAGCCGCTGAGATTTGTATTGTATGAATGCCACAATCTTGGCAACAAATGTTTTCCCATACTGATTTTTTTATAATGATGCTGCACCAGTTAAGCAGACATTGCCAGCACTCATGCTAGAGCTGGGAAACCTGTGGGCAGCTCCTAAGGAATAAGGGTGGCACAACGTTGTCACTCCATTCCAGAGTGGAAAAACAATGTGTGAATTCTCCTGGTAGATGGGAGCCATCCTATATTTAGACATGGCCTTGCCATGGCTTTGGAACCTGTACCATATTATGGAATCCACAGTCAAAGAGACAAATGTTATCTTGAAGGAAAGAGAAATTCAGAAGGAATTGGTCATTTCTGTTGTAAGGAGTTCTTTCAGGGAGGAAAATAGAAAATATAAGGAACTAATCTTTGATACCAAGAAAAATGTAGTGACACAGGATATAGAAAGGAGAACATAATTGCAAGGGTTTGGATTATTTATAACATTAAATATTAATTATTGATTATTATTAATTATTATTAATTAAATATTTTAAAATATTTTGCAACTGAGATTCTCAACTTGGAGAATTCTTTTCTAATAGTAATATTTAATCCTAAGGAAAAATCTATTTTCCACCTGAAATAGTAATTATGTGCTTCTCTACACAAGCTAAATCATGAAATATGCAAGTTAACCATTTAGAGAGAGTAAGTGTGCTTCACATGGGCATTTTGAAGGTAATATCTGGAGATCAGAGCTCTCAACTGCGTCATGTTGTGTGTGTAGTAATTTTCTCAGATGTATTTAATTTGGGGAATTCTCCCATTACTTGTACCTAATTAAATAAGCCACATGTTACGACTGACAGTACCCTAATGTCATTTTTTCAACCTCATTGAGTGCAATAAAATACACTTTCCCTGATGATCCTGTTACAGCTGCTACAGCTCCTACATGGGAATCATGCAGCACATGGGAAGTCTCTTGCTTAAGACAAAACTACAAATAATTCCCCCATATTCCTTGTCCTGCATTACATGATAAAAGAAGTTCCATTGGAAACATTGTCAGGGGAAGCTGATAGGGTAGGAAAAGTAGTGTCCAAGAAGTCGACCGCTGTAACAGTGAAAATATTTACAAAGAATCATTAACAGATCGTGGTTTTTCTTTGTTTTTAGAGTATAAATTTTATTATTTCATTTTTACATATATTTATAAAGTTATTCAGAATGCTATCATGTACCTCTACTATGTGGCACCCAAGTCATGCTTCCTGTTACACGCATCTATGATTATGGTGGAAGTGTCTCACAAAAGTAAAAATCTAAGAGTGTGGTAGTACTATTACATGGGTAGCAAGTTATGAAAATTTTTCTGTTCCTGTGTTCCTTGACATGTATTACATCACCTTCATATTACTTGATGAAATGTGAGCTTTAACTGATGTAAGAGAAGAGTGAAAGGAAAATTTTCCACCATATGTAATCAGATTTTGATTCAGATTTCCAAGTGTCTTGTAAGTTTAAGTTGATTTGAACCTTACAGATCACATCACAATTTATATGCATATGGGAAATGAATAATGTTCTATGAAAAAAAATTAGCTTTGATGTTATATAACTTAAGTGTTGGAACTTGAAAATGGAGCATTTTCTCAGAGTAGTTTTTGCATTTGATTTCCTCAATTAAAATGGGAAGATGACAACTATCCTCTTTGGAGGATCATCCTGATTTCTTTACAGTTCACTGGTGTAGTTGATGCTTTAGATGCAATGCAGAGATCTGTGGTACTTGTGCCAAACTAAGTTGTTGCACTAATGCACTGCGTTCTTCTGTGTGAGCCCAATTTCAGGTTCTGTAGGAAAAAAAGCTTTAAGGTACAATTTCAAATTATAGGTAAATCATACTAAAATGAAACCATGGCCAGAGAAAGTACGTCTGCTACTTTCCTGCACACAGTGATGCACAGCTGCTGTCCTACTTCCTCTCAACTGGGAGCTTTTGTTCTTGTTTGAGAACTGGGTGTTTTTAATAAAAACACCATACTATTCTTTTGTGTATGGAAAGGTTTCCCTTAAATTTGCTTCCAGAAACATTTTAGATAAACCTTTCCAAAATAACTCAGCATAAAGAAGGTAGCCGGTGTGAAAAATATTAATGCCAAAAAAAGTAAATTATTAGCAAAAAAGTAAATACCTCTGTTATGTCTTATAATGGAAAAGATCAGGCAACTTTAAGATAGACAGAATGATGAGGCTCCATCTGTAATAAAAAGGGGAAAAAAGAAAGGTAAATGTCCTGCAGGAGCTACTTGAGATTGGTTTTTACATGTCAGGGTTAATATGGAATGATAACTCAATCGTTTAGATGTTGTGCCTTGAACTTGTTATCAGACTTGACATAGCAGAGTGCTCTTTCTTCTCATAACACTATCCTTCTAATAATACTTAAATATGGCATGTATTTGAGTTCAAGAGGACTAGTTACAGACTTAGATTTAATCATGCCTCTTTCTAAAGGGTAATGACCTTGGGTCATAGTTTGTCTTGTCAGTCTACTAAATCTTATTTGAAAAAGTGAGGCTTCAAGATGATTTAAAAAATACTGTTGCATAATTCTTTGAATTTAAATCCAACTATTGCTAGGGAGAAATTCTGGTGAACTTTAAGAGAACTGGTTTACTCAACAAACCAGGAATATTGTTTGTCAAGTTGTTTTTCTGAAGCTTTTACATGGCAAAGAGGAATTCTGCTATGTGAATGTCACATCAAAGTTTCAGTAAAAAACCAGCAAGAATTTTTTACTTATTAATTTCCACAGATAATATGGAGGTTTTTATTTTCAAACTTCAACTTGAAAATCAACTTAGGAATTACAATTTTGATAAATATATATATATTTATATTAAAAAAATATTCTAGGTAGCCTACTGGTTATGTGAAATAGGAATATTTTTTTAAAATATTCAACAGATTGTAGTAAGTGATGTTTAAGCCAGGGTTGGATTAGTTTTTCTTTTGACTATGATATAAAATGTTAGTAATTTAAATGTTGTTATTTGATTCCCTTCCAGTACTGGATGAATCCTTTTGGAGATAAAAATAGTAGGGAAAAAAATAAAAGTAGCACCTAGTTAGTTTATTTTGGAGGTTCTTGAAACTTTTCATTTGATGTTTTTTATCTGAAATCTGCATGATACATAGATTTTTTTTTTCTTGACAGTAAGGCACTTGTTCTGTAATTTAGGTCTCAAGTACTACAGCAAAATAGAACTGAAAGAATGCTGAGATTTAACTTTTAAGACAGCACTTCAGAAAATATAACAACTGCTGGCCCACAACAAAGCTGAGCTTATGGGTTGTGAAAGCCAGCCAAGGAAACCGGATTCTGAACAATTCATGTCTTTCAAAGTAGAGCGTGGGGAGTTTCTAGGAAGCTGACACTCAAGGTGAAGGTCCAGTTACTGCTTAGTCTGCAGGACTCTCTAAATAGCATCTCCCATTTACATAAAAATGAAAGAGACTGAATGTAATGCCTTCAGTAGACTGAAGTTCAATGGGACATTAAAGTAAGTAGCTCTAAAAAGAACACAGACAGTGGAATGGTGAAAGCAAAAAGTGTGAGTAGAAGAAAGAAAACACCAGACAGAATAACTAAAAAATGCCCAGCATTTTATGGAGCACAATATGTTCAGGTGTTTAATATATGAATGTTTAAGCAAGAGGAAAGATGATGAAATACTACAAAAATTTAATGCAACGTGCTTAGTTATAGTTATATTGACATCCCCACTGTTTTGTAAAATACTTGTTCATTTTAGCCACTCAATTTAAACCTGAAATTACTTTTACTTGATTTCTTGAAGCTGAACAACAGAGATACTCACTTTACAGAGACAACTTACAGTAGAAAGTTCTTAAGTTTTTTCCCACTTTGTCATGGTAATGGCATTGCTTAAGAACATTTAAGTTATGTACTATCCTCTTCCACCTCCTATCCTATATCTCAATTAAGGATGGAGAGCACTTAAATCAATTAAAGGTAACTCAGAGGAGAAACTAATTTAATTCACTGACAAACTGTGCTAATCACCAGGGACAGAAAGACTGCTGGTACAGACTCCCTAAATACTAATTCGCTACTGTATTCACTACTGTCATACCTATCTGCAGGGCACCAAGGGATGAATAAATTTTTTCCCCTGGCTGCTGTGACGTTTTAGATGCTGGCTGCCATAGGTTATATTAGTGCTAAGTTGTAGGAATACATTGTGCAAATATGGTCAGCAAGAAGATTCCATGATGTTTAGCAACAAAGCAGCCGTTAAGTTGTACTAGAATGAAAAAAAAACTATTAAAAAACCAACAAAAAACCCCAAACGCAAACTTGTAAGCTGTAAAGGTGTGTGTGTGTTAACGCTCTCTAACTTATTCCTATCAGATGGTAAGATGGTTTGATTTGTTAAGTTAAAGCATAAAGGATACACTTGATAGGTAGCAAAATACACACCATCACTTCCTGACTGCAGTGAAGAGACAGATTATGTTTTAGAACATTAAAAATCTAAATGATGTTTTTGCTTCTGTGGGTACTGTAACATGAAGCATTTTATTATACCCTTCCCATGCACGTCTCCAAAAAGGCAATGACCTCTTTAGGAAGAAGTCAGAGATAAAGATACATCTACAGCTGACTCGTGACAACATGTTTTGTGAGGGGGTAATGCTTCTTGTTTTAATAGACTGACTTTAGTAGGTCATTTAATCTTAATGGTGTCCCACTGTAGCTATTAACTCTTTAATGAAGAAAGCAGATGAGTAGGTGGAGTAAAAGGCTTTCTGCAGCCCTCGCCCTGAAGAGTAACATCATATCCTCATACCATGTTTGGTTTTATTGTTGTTTTTTTGTTTTGTTTGCTGGTTTTTGTGAAATACCATATAGTACTTAATGACTCTTGTCTTCTTATTAGAAAACAGCCACAAGACAGGCACAAATAGGTATTTCTTGTAGAATCAGACTTGTTAGCACTAAGATAGAAGTGATATTTTTAAAATTCAGAATTTATGCTGCACGTATAGTAAAGCTAGGAGACTGACCATCACTGTCTTATTCAGCTGTTTGATTTTTGTTTACAAGGAGACAGTGTTGGAAACAGCACACACACAGACAGTAAAAGCCTAAAAATTCCAGTCATCTAAAGTCACTGTTTCCATGTGGCTTCCTTGCAAATTACTTAAGAGAGATATAAGATACTAAAATTAGTTGCAAAGTTAACTCATGTTCATAATAGTATCAGCTATTTAGTTGAAGAGGAATGCCAATAAATGGACTAATATTTTCTTTCTCTGAGACCAATCATTGCACCTGCAAGTAGAAGGTCTCCCTTCTACATGGCAAAAACCCCCTTCAGTGTGAAGGGCTCAGTATATAAATTACATGTATTTAATCTGAATTGTTTTGATGGTAAAATATTTTTGATGCAATTGTTTTAGAGTCATAATTAAGAGAGAAACAATCCGAAGTGTAAGGTCGTTTTATCTATGCTGAAAATAAAAGTATAATTCTCACAAACCTGCTATATTAAGAAAGGGAATTTAGGTAAGTGTGGTGAAAAAAGGGGGGAAATGTACCTTTTAGTTCTTAAACTTTTTCAATTTTCACTCTTCTCTTCTGTCTTGATTTTGTCCAAGCCATTTATATAAGAAAACAAAAGCTACTCTAGTATTAATTTAAGTGATTTTGGGTAACTCACATAGTCTTAAAAATCTGACTTGTAGTTCTCATTCATACAAAAACCCCATCAACTGGCTTCTATTCAAACTCTTTGTTATTTGTGCTGTCCCTTCATCAGACTCTGTTGATGAATGTATGGAGGGATTTACTCAAAAATGTATTCTTAAGTCACTTATTGTGTATAGGTAGAGAAGCTGATAGAAAATTCTCAACTTACTGCTATCAAAAGCAGGTGTTCTTGGTCCCTGCTGTGGTGTCCCTCCTTTCTTCCTTGTGTTAGTTCACCCTCCTATGGGCTGACTGAGCTTGCTATCCAAGGCAGAGTTTTATAATCTGGCTAAGCCAGGAAGTTTTCTTCTCCTTGGAGGAAAAACTCCAAACAAACCAAAACAAAAGAGACTTTGCTCCCTCCAGTCTATTCCTTCCGTTGTTCTGCCTGGAAGGATAGGATTTTGTTGGGCAATTTTAATAGTTCACTGTAGTGATTCAATAGGGATTGCTGAGGGCTACTGTATTAAATCATTCTAGGACCCAGCTTTCTTCCAACCTTTTCTCATCCCACAGTGGAATGCTGGGGTGGTTTGAAAGTCTATATATCCCTTCTTACCTGTCAGCTTTCTTCCTGAGTTCCCTGCCTGCTTAGTCCTGTGAGGTATATCTTAGAGCTCTTATTGAAATAAATGTATCACTGCTAAATTGAGGATGTTTGTCTATTCAGTTTTGCAGTATCCTAAAAGTTGGCATGTCTTCACATACTTCTTTGGTTCAAATCTATGAGTGAAAAGAATGGAGGGACTTTGAAGGCAATAAATACAGAGTCATAACGCAAATGCCTCAGTGTTGCTGTAAGGAGGAAAGAGAAACAATAAAAAAGTTTAGTGAATCTTCTGGTGATGATATTACCTTGAGAGTTGTTCCTACTCCTACTTACACTGAAAGCCCAATACCATAAAAGAGTATAATCACAGGGGCAATGGGTAAACTCAGTGTGTTGGGAAAGTGCCAGCATATTTTTTGTGATTGAAGATAGTGACACAGTCATGTACTTCCAACTGGTTTGTGACTCAGGAAGTGTGTGGACAAGGACAAACTAGGGAACATACTTGTATTTTCAAAGAGCATATTCAGAGTGCAGCTTTCTTACTAAAAGCTGTCAGACAAAATTGCCATGGAACTGAAATAAATGTCCTATGCTGAGTTGGAAATGTAGTTGAAGGATGGAAGCAGAGAGTACTTTTGGTTACTTTCCAGGATGGAGAAAAGTCAGCAATTGTCTCTCCCAGAAATATTTGGGTTTACTGAAGTTGTTTTATGCAACAATCTTTGATTTTAATTAATGACCCAGAAAAGGGAGTGCACAAATAATGATACATGGTGTTTAACTTTCAGGTAATGAAATGCTGTGCTAGTGGAAAGAACTCCAGAAGGCCTTACAAAAGTGGATAGGTAAAAAGATGGGCTTTGAGAAGCAGATCAGTGTAAGGTAAAGCATAGAATTACCTGTCAAACGTAGAAGTCTAAATTCATGAAATCTTGAAGTTACAGTTGTCAGGTCTCTGAAATCTTTGAAACTGCAACAGCAACGAAAAAAACCAACCAACCAACCAACCAACAACAACAACAACAAAAAAAAACCAACAAGAAAAAAAAACCCACCACACCAAAAAACCCCTAAACAACAGAGATGTAATGTGTCATCAAGAATAGTACTGAGAGCAAGACAGAAGGCAGTTCGCTGCTTTGCGGGAAATTTCAATGTACTCATATCTTGAGTACAGTGGACAGTTCTAGTCTGCAAGGACACAACAAATTTAAAGAATGAATTGAGAAAGATAACTAAAATGATCCAAGGGGAGAGGCTGTCAATCTGATAAAGTGGGACTAAAAGGCACTTGTAACTGCAGTCTTCTGTTTTCACACAATGTTTTTACAGACAGAAAGCTGTGAGAAGAATGCTGCTGTGTAGAGTATTCTTTGACTATGTTCATCATTGTCACTCGAATGCTGAGATGTGAAAAGTGTCTTCAGCACACACAGCACACACAAATATTTTCAGTCTTTCTCAAATATACAGTTTCTGTAAGTAACACAACTTGCCTGCACTTCCAGGAGATGGCAAATCCCCTAAAATTTAGCAAGGCTGCTTACAGTCACCAGTTCCATGTGAGATGCACAAGTCTTGTGAGGAGTGACTGAGGGAGCTGGAATTGTTTACTCTGGGGAAAAGGAGGCTGGGAGGGTCTTACTGCTTTCTACAACTACCTGGAAGGAGGTTGTAGTAAGAAGTTGGTCACTCTCTTCTTCTAAATAACAAGTGGCAGGACAAGACGAAATGGCCTCAGGTTGTGCCAGTGGAGGTTCAGGACATTAGGAAAAATTTCTTCACTGAAAGGGTGGTCAAGCACTGGAACAAGCTGTCCAGGGAAGTGGTGGTGTCACAATCCCTAGAGGTATTTAGAAGACATGTATTGTGGCACCTGGGGACATGGTTTAGTGGTGGACTTGGCAGTGCTGAGTTAATGGTTGGACTCAGGAATCTTAAACGTCTTCTTCAACCGTAAATGATTCTATGATTCTGTGTAAAAGATCTGGTCTTTGAAGTTCTATGGCACTGACATTCCCTGTACGCCATACTGCAAGCAAAATATTTATTTTGCACAAATATTTTCAGTCTTTCTCAAATATACAGTTTCTGTAAGTAACACAACTTGCCTGCACTTCCAGGAGATGGCAAATCCCCTAAAATTTAGCAAGGCTGCTTACAGTCACCAGTGAGATGCAACATTTCTCGTGGGGAAGGCTGAGCCTGCCCTCGGGACACAGCCAGGGCTGGCGCTGCTTGCACCGTGCAGCTCTTTCCTGGTGGGACTGCATGGAAAAGGGAGTGGGTGCGTGTTACCCCTCCCGTAGGCAGAGCGTTGGTTCCTGACACTTTCCAAGGCGGTTCGCGAGGGTGAGCGAGCAGCGGTGGCGGACGGGCTCCCTCCGGAGGGCCGCGCACGCTACTGCGATACCGAGACGGGGTGGGAAAAGGACGAGTAAAGAGTCACCTCTAAAAGGCCGATTCCCTTTTAGAGGAGGGTCGTGAAGGGTCTCGGTGCAGGCGGGAAACGATGGGCGGAGCTTGCCTGGGGGAGGTCCCGTTATTCAGAGCCCTGTCCCGCTCCGAGGAGCATCCGCCGCTCCAGGCGCCCTGACAGGCGCTGGAAGTATTGTTGCTGTGACCTGCTTCATCAGAAACACGGAGCAAAATGTTTGCCTACGGAGTATCTCAGCATACGGGTTACTTTCACAGTCATGTGCTTGGTTTTACAATTTCAGTAGCTGTGTTAAGACAGTTTAAAGAGCGTTTCAGTTTTCTGTTGGTTTGTAAGTAACCCCTGCACACATGTGTAAGTGCTCCACAGGAAAAGGATGTGTTCCCTGACCTAAGGTTTTATACTTGATGAGCCCAGATAGACAGCAATGGGGAAATTGAGAGGAAATTGTTCAATCTGCATCAAAAAGTTTTATCTTGACTCCAAGTCCAGGATTCTTCCCAATATAAAATTGTCAGACAAATCTACCTCTCTTTTATGTCTGTACTTTTTTTTTCAGAAGGAGTGGAACAAATATAAGTTATTGGAAAAAAAATGCAAACAAGGGGAGTTATGGGGCCTAAAAAGAGATTTTTACGTAGTAGTTCTGGTAGGATTGATGTAGTCTGTATTAGAAGATGAGGTAGTTTAAAACTAAATCAAGATAAGTCATGCTGGTTACAATGTATTACCAAGTTTAGAAAGCTTGAGGGGACTTCTGAAAGATTTAAACCACTTGTTACAATGTCTTGGCTAACAGTCTATTGAAGTGTGTTTCTCACACTGGACAAAGCCTGGGTATATTTCACCAGATGTGTTGAGTGTGATTGTGTGATTTGTGTTTTTTAAATCATAATCCTCTAAACACTTCCATGCTGTTGTGATGTGTCAGGAGAAAGTTTTTCTCCCAGAGGTTGGTTGGGGGCTGTAACAGGCTCCCCAGGGAAGTGGGCACAGCACCGGGCCTGAGTTCAAGAAGAGTTTGGACAATGCTCTCTAGCCCAGGATGTGACTCTTGGGGTGTCCTGTGCAAGGCCAGGAGTTGGACTCGATGATCCTCATGGGTGCCTTCCAACTCAGCTTATTCTATGATTTTACAATAAATGCAGCATTTTATCTGTAGAGGCAAGAAGAAACCACATCACTTTTCTGATTGTGTTTTCCTTGTAAGGGCACCCCTCAAACTGTTGAACTCACTGAAGCAAGAGCAAAGGGCTCCATGAGTTACTTATGCTACCTTTTCTGCTCTTTCTCCGCAGTTAAGCAGCTTTATTCCTTTTTTTTTTTTCACAACAATCTTCTAATAATTCGTTGTTTTGGGAAAGTGCTTGCCTCAGTCACCTACAGAGCGCGCACGAGCGAGAACCGCCAGGGCCCACCCTCAGCCCCTGGCGGGCCGGGTCGCGAGCTGTGGGTGCTGCCCGCGCCGGCCGGCAGGGGGCGCTGCTGCCCCGCGCTGGCCGCGCTCGCTCCCCTCGGCGCTTCTATTGGAGCAGCCGGAGACGAGTTGGCGCCATTTTGAAGCCGGCAGGGGGACCGGGGCGAGCTGCGGAAGGGGAGGGGGCTGGCGGCGATTGGCTGCGGCGGCGGCGGCGGCAGCGCCTCTCCGAGCCCGGAGCGGCGGCAGCGCGGAGTGGACCTGCCTGCGACCAGCGAGCAGAGGCGGCTGCGGCGGGGTAAGGAGCGCGGCACCTCGGCCGCGGGTACCCCCACCCCGTCCCCGCTCCATTTTCCCTTCCCGGAGGCGTGGGGGGCGCCCGCTCGGACCGAGCTCCGCGGCTAGCGCTGGAGGAGGACGGGGAGTGGAGGGGGAGCGGGAGGGCAGAGCTCCCCTTGGCCCGTGTTGGAGCTCCCCCTTCCCATCCCCCTCGCCCCTCCGCGGGGCTGCTCCCCTCCCCCCTTTCCCGTGGCCGCCGCCAAATACTAAATTTCCCTCTCCTCCCGCCCGGCACCCCGGACCATGGGGTGACCTTGGCTGGGGTGCACGGGAGCCTGGGGGTCACCCCCTCGTCCCGGTGGCCCGGCGGGTGGTGTCGCGCCCAGCGCTGGTGGCTCCTCGCGGCGCGAAGTGGCGGGGGGGGGGGGGGGGGGCGGGGGCCNNNNTTGCCCGTGGCGGTGAGTGAGTGAGTGATCGCGGTTCCCCGGGCGTCCCTTCCCTCCCTGCCCCGGGCGTCCTCTCCCTCCCCGCCTGCCCCGGGCAGCCAGCCTGGTCCTCCCTCCGCGGGGCAGCACGGGGCTCCCGCCGCCCTGCGCGGCTGCTGCCCGGGCTGGGCGCAGGGACATCCCCCTCCCCTCGCCGCCCGGTTCGGTCTCTCCGCGTCGCACTTCGCAGCGCTCCTCAGCGGGAAGAGCTGCCGGGGAACGCGGTTTGGTGGGTCCTTACTTGTGTGCGAGCCCGGTTCTTTCATGCTGGCTTAGCTTCCCCCCCCACCCCTTCCTTTCCTCTTTCTTTTTCCCTCCCACTTTGCA